>APFE031294024.1:42711-70646 GCA_000404065.3 Pinus taeda
CCTTTTGAGATATAGGAAATTGACTTCATTGAACCATTTCCAAAAAGATCTAGACAGACAGGAGAAAAATATATTATAATAGTTGTGGAGTATATAATGAAGTAGGTGGAACCAAAACCAATCGAGTCATGTACCAAAGAATTAGCCACCAAATTTATTTATGAAAATATAGTAACTTGATTTGGCTTCCCTCTAACTATAATTAGTGATAGGGGAACTCATGTTATTAACACTACAATTTAAATGTTGATGCAAAATTTGCTTATTGATCATAGAAAAACCATTTCTTACCACCCATATGCATACAACACTATAGAATCATTCAATAAAACATTGCATAAAGGACTAAACAAGATATGCATCATCAACAAATATAATTGGGACAATAAAATACCAGTTGTCTTGTGGGCGTATCGTGCGAAATATAAGCATTCGACTGGGTTTACACCATTCAAATTGGTTTATGGGAAAGAGGCATTCATACCACTCCATTATACAAAAAACGTTGTAACTGTTTCAATTTTCCTAAAATATAACAAAAAAGTAGAAGATGATAGACTCCATGCACTTCACCAGAAACAAGTCTGTAAGAGTTAGCAGAAAACATGGCATGATAGAAATATGCAGAACAAGAACTTAAAAGTCAAAGATTTAGATTTTATTTATGACAGTCGAATGAAGAGAAATACTAAAAATTTAGAAATTACATTGGTTGAACCCTTCATTATTGAAGTTACGTGTCCTTTAAGGGTTGTGTAGTTAAATGCATTACAATGACACTTATTTAAATCACTTTTCAATGGTGCACGACTGAAAAAAGTATATCTCTTGATAGCACTCGCATGTAACTGGTGAACATCTCTGAGGCACCAGAAACATGGGTTAGTCTGAAAACTGCATTGTGGCAGACTAACTAACTAATTTTTTGAATATTATTATTACTTTCTCATTAGAATGTAAGGAAGTAAATTAATATAAGCAGTTATAAGTTAGGAAGAAATCCCAGAATCGGAAAAACAAAGAACTATGAAAGAAAAGGATCATTGATCAAATAGACAATATTATAAGAAGAATAAAGTAGGGATCAAACTTGAGGAAATTTCTAAACAACAAGGCACATAAAGTAAAAATTGATATCAACCTCAAAGCCAAAAAAAAAAAGATTGACCGAAGAGATTTAGGGAAAAATTTTATAAAGACACCGAATCAGCCTAGAGAAACAAGGATCAAGCTAGAAGATGGCCTGACCAGGTAGACGTATTTGAATCTACCAAAACAAGTAATGGCAGGCACCAAGAAAGAGAGACTGACCTAAGAAATGTATCTTACTAATGTTAGACACGAAGTCGGGAACAAAGAATAGTCGAATGAAACTGGCCCAACTAGATAAAAGGACAAAAGTTAAAAGAAGAAGCACTCAAGTGGGTATGTCCAATTAGCACATGCCACATAATCAAAAGGTTGCATCATAGTTAAATACATGTCTTCCATTACCTAAAATTATAACAAAATCACCCTCTAAATTTTAAAAAGTCAGGTGGCCATGTGGATCACACAAATTAAATGATATGGAGAAATAAAATAATTACATGATGAGATGTTTGAGGAAGGTGGACGTGGATGAAAATTATGAAGCATTTAAATCAATTTCTATAAAATCGAGAAAGCCTCCATACTTTCCCGCTATTCTTCCCAAATTTTCTCCATCTACGGAATTTGATCTTGAGGAAATTCCATACTTGCCAATTCCTATTATTTTAGATTATAAACAACTCAATTACTTGAGAACTATAGAACTCTAGAAGGATTTTGAGATGTCAAGGAAGTGAGTTCATTTCAAGGATGAAGATATTACCATTAGGCCAAGAACAAGGGCCAAATTTGACATGACGTCTGCAACAAAACCGGTAACTCAAATCCAAAATATCAAGCAAGAAAATATGGATGAACCTCCATGGGAAAAACACAATGAATCTTTCAAAAATTGGGGAAAAGTAAATAACAAGTGGATTCTACATTCATAGCTATTGAATAAAACCATTGTTTGGCATATCCTCAATGCTCCCCTAGTTGCAGACATGCATGGGTTGAGAGAGGAAGCTGCTAAATTTCTTATCAGCTAGCTTCACAATGACATTCTATAGCTTGAAAATCTGGTTCCATTCACATCAACTAATATACACAATATCACTATACTTCCCTACAAAGGTGACAAAATCCCAAAGATATTCGATACCACCACTTGGATCCATGAATTCACAAGATGAACGATTTCCAAAACAACAAGGGTTTAATTATTAGCCAAGTTCAAGATCCAATAGTGAAATGGGCATGTATCATTGTCACCTTGTGCCTTACTCTAGCCAAAAGAGCCTCTGACGCCAAACTAAATATGCTAGAAGCAATTAGGAAAATGACTAAGATAAGAAAATTCTACATTTGGGTAGAGCATGTCACCGAAATGATGAAAATAAACTGCTATGAATGTCAAAACTTAGGTAAGTTCATTTGGTTCCTCTCTTTGTTAATTTGGCTAGCCATGAAAAAAATATTTGTAGTTGGGAGATAATATTCCCTAGGAATTCAGCCCCCCTAATGTAGAACTTCAGAATACTTTGTCATGGTTGGTTCTAGAAACTAGAGTAGGTTAGCCCCAAAGAAATATTTAGGAATTGATTGTTGAATGTAAAAACATAGTCATATAGATGGAAGGTACCCCAACATATCCGATGAATGTTTCATGTTTCGTCATTCAATTGTGCCTCAACATAAAAAAAAATTGTTGGTATGTCAATTTTTTAGATGTAGACCCTCAAGAGCTTCCATACTAGCCTACAATTGAAAAAATATTTATAGAATTGAGCCAATAGACTAACACAGTGTTCCAAATCCCACCATATGCCTGAGAAGAGATGGGAAATATAATTCTACCTCTCTCATATATTGAATAGGAAGAAGGAAGAGAAGCATAATTATGTGCAAATCCATTTAAAGCCAACCTCTCAATATCGATCACAGAATATCCCATAAATCTTGCAAGCAAAGAATCACAAAGTTCAACTTTGGCCAAGCCATCAACATTTATTATCAATGGCAAGAAATTCCGATAGATATGAGACTTGAGGACCCATAACAACAACAAAAGTTGGACACAATTCCTCGAGAAGTTTTAGAGGATACCCAAGCATAAGGGTAAAATAGTAAAGAAGCCTAGAAAATCCCAAGAATTCCTAGAATCATTTATTGGTCCAGACATCCTACAATCTCTAAGACATGCTAAAGATGTATTTATTAAAACAATAAGACAAAATGTGATGGATGATCAACAAGAATAGGTGCATCAACAATCAATTCTAGCAAAAAACAATACTCAAAATGGAAATTCAACACATAAACAGGCTCAAGAACAATTGAGTGGAACCAGGAACCAAATGGAACAAGTTTTGGACATCAACTTGACTTCTAATTCACCACCTATGACCCTGAAATCATTTGTAGAAGAAAAAAGGGTCAAGATAAAACTCCACTCAAGAAAAATGATACACAAGAAACCTTGTTAGAGCATGCTAGGTTGGATGATGTAACAAAGTAAATGTTGGAAAAATTCAATATAGAAACAAAAGATACTTCAATGACACCAAAAAATCACCATCAAGTCCCACCGGTACTATCAATTACACTTGGTACTTCCACTCTAGAGAGAGGGAAAGCACTGAAAGGTACACCCATTAGGATATTTGACCTGAGGCATGCTTCTTATAAATAATATTTGAAGTTATAGAAATTTTTGTGAGAGCAGGTAAAGTTGAAAAAAATGAAAACAAACAACAATAAACTCCAGTAAATACAACGACAAGAAAATGAGATTTGGTTGGAATGTCAAAGCTGGGAAACCAAAAAAACTTAATAGAAACATCCCAACTAGAGATGATGATCCACGTATTACAATCTAGAAATTATTCCATTAAATAGTCTATCATAATGAGCAAATGAATTCTCAAGTGAATGAACTACAAGGTAGGGAGATAGTACAAGGAAATAAAAAATTCCCATTGTAAACCAAAAGGCTTATCAAGAATTTGCCCAAGCTAAACAAGAATTGGAACACAAACTGGATCATGAAGCCACACTTAGAACAATCCTTAAAAAATGGCAAACATATTTAGCATCTACATGTAATTGGATAAATACTGAAGAAGTGTTGATCCATGATCTGAGATCTTGACAAGTGACTTAGCCTTGAGCAAAGCATGTGCTTGATAATAATATTATATAGAAGAAAAATCTCCATGCTCGACTACTACAGGAGGATAAATAATGGTTAAGAAAAGGTAAGAAAGCATAGATATAATCCTCCAATGTTGCTAACTATTTGTAGGGAAATTTTAGTAAAGTGAAGCAATTTGAACAAAAAGTACGAGTTCACCAATGATTATCATATCAAACACCACTAGTCGACAAAGTACAATATTTGTCAAAATTAAAATCATTGGATGCATATGAAAGGCAAGTTGTATGAGAATGGTTCATATTTGATCAACATCTCCAATTTCTTGGACCAGTTATTTATTAAACAACATTCCTCGAGATTCCAACACCAACACCTGCACTAGTGCAATCATCTCCGTCATCTCTACCACAACCTAAATTTAGTTTCTTTGAACCAAATTTTTTAGGATGTGGTTCAACCTCTAAATGGCACTCTGATACTTAAGAAATAAAAGTTGAAGGTTATAAATAGTCCCCTGGGGAATGGTAGAGAAGAGAAATTCTAACTTTATATCTAACAAAATTAGTCTAGGAAGCACCATTTGACCAGGAAACTAGATTTGCTAATTAGCGAGCTACCCATCAAAAAGCAGTTTAAACTATTTCCAAGCATTCAATTTTTTTCCTCGCGTTGTAACAAAATTTGTATAAATTTTGTAAGACTCTAAATATTCCCTTATTTATGACGAAGAAGTAATTGAGGATGGGATATCAGAGGGGCTAGTCAACTTAGTTAACTAACCCTGTCAAGTTAAAAATCTATGTTGTAAATTTTGTCAACTCTCTAGTCAAGTTGATGTTCTAAGCCGAATATGTAGAGTGAGCTCTGATAGTTAAACTATTGTAACTATCTTGAAAGAGTATACATATGAAAATATATGCATCAATGTACTGGTTCTACTTGGATTTCAAGAGAATATAATAGAATTGTGCCTTTGTTGGTTCTCTGCTACCTTCTGTCTCTTATATCTTTCTTATGTTGCATATGATTATATAAGTTCTTGTTGTCCTTTCTATTGTTAAATATTCTTACTTTTTGTTAGATTACCATAGATGGCTAAGGTTTGAAAAGAAAGGCAAAAAAGAGAAAAGAGAGAGAGAAGAAAAAAATTATTCAAGGACAACTCCAAGCATAGCCATATTTTTATTACTATCTGATTTCTTTCTAAGTATGTTATTTTATATAGATATAAACATATTGAATGAGGTATATAACATATCCATTAGTATCTCTTATGCATCAACCTTATTACTTAAGAATTTGTAGGATCAATATGAGAACCATTCTTGTCTAAATATTTTGTGGCAATTGGCAAAAGAATCTAGGACTGGTTATCCATGATTCCAATTATTGAAATTATTAAAAGGAGAATCGATAATAGTAGCATGGAATTTATACCGCATATCCTTTTCAATAGTCTAGGTTCTCTCTAATACATCCTTAATTTATTTTCTGTAAATAGATTTAGGATATTAATTAGTTATGTTTAACACCTTTGGCTATTCATTCACCCTTTCCATAAAATCCTAAAACCTATATAACTTCACATTAGGGGATTATTATATGGCTCTATGTTATATTTCCCTCTTCACTAAATTTTCAAAATGATATATAATTTTAAAGTACTTTAGCAGATCTATTTCTAACCAAGTGTTAGGCGCGAGATCCCCCAAGGATAATTTTGGGACGTAGAGCCGAGATTTTGGTCCAATTTTGTAATTCCAATGTAAAGACTCCACATTTTGTGGGGGTGGAGTGCATAGTTGTTAAAGAGTCATAGGCATTTCCACCCTTATTTTGATAATGTAATGTCGGTTGTATAATATCTACCCATGGTTCACAGACCATGGGATTGTATAAATAGAGCAAAGCTCTAAGTAGTTTGAGAACAGAATAATAAATAGATGGAATAATGAAGATATATGTGAGATAGCTCTGAAGTGTATAGTCTAGTTTTGGGTCATAGCATAGGAAGAGGCTTTGCAATTGAGTGCACAGAGGCCTAGTAGTCTATAGCTAAGTGCACAAGCCCTTGCAGCTAAGTGCACAGGGCAAGTCGAATCTGGAATCATATGGAAGTATTAATAAAGAGAAGTTACTATCAATTTTGCGTCCTTATGTCATGTTTTATGCATCTGCTATATTGGGTATGAATTGCACTTATAATGCTTATCTGATGCGTGAATGTGTATAACTGTATTGGTTAAGTGAACGCAAGTTAGAATCTTTGTTTATGTGAAGATAATTAAGATCTATTAATAAGATAAGTAAGATACTTGGCCTAGTTTGGGAAACATCATAGTTCGCTGCCCTAGCAGGGTGAAAGCATCTCAACCCTTGGTTAGGGCTGTGCAAAAGCCAGTGGTAATAGATTGCGAAGGTACTGAAGGTTAGAACAGAGCACGAAGTGACTTGCGCAAAGGCAAGGTCTACTTGGAATAAACTGACATCACAACCATCTCAAGGGTGTGGAAACTTGGTTCCAGCATCCCCCCATACCGGTTCGAGTGAGACTTCAGTCCACGCTCTGTGCGCTGATGCCAAAAGGGCCAGTGGTGTAGGGATTTGTTTGGTTAAATAACTTTGAACTTGGGTCAGGCCCCCATAAGCCAACAAATGGTTCCGTAACCGGGACCAGAATCTGTAGGAGAGACGTGTGATGTCGTATCATTGGAATCCAACTAAGAAAGAAATTGAAGGCTGGTTGGACAGAAGAATTCACAAGTTCGCGGCACAGGAGAATAAAAACCCATGCTATCAAAAGAAGAGTGTCTAGACAACTACCTGTATATGGAGATCCACAAAATATTTTTTGCTTCCTTCCCTACTAAGCTATACGAGTAGATCGCGAAGCTAACAGATAACCAAAGAAGGTGGAAACTTGACAGTCCTATTGTGCGGACCCCATAGCTACTGCGAAGGTTAGAAGCATCGAAGGATAAGATCGCGCGTGCTGTCGACCATTGGCTCGATCGTATTATAGGAGAATTTGTTACTGAGTTTGCGGTTGACACCTCAGTTACCTACAACGAGGAAAAGTGATGCTTTCTCAAAGGACCGCGAGGTAAGTACGTAAAGTCTTTGAATACTTGGATTAAAATGTTGTTGTGTGAAAAGTAGGTTATGTAGTTATCTTGATGTTTGGGGCTACCTGAAGTGGAAAGGTTTATAGGAACGAAGGAAATAAGGGTCCAGAAAATAGCCCCTTGATTTCACCTCCGCGAGGGGGCGAGGAAGAGCTTGTGAAGGTCTCTTTGTGAAGTGCTATTCAACTGATAAGACAAATAATTTCATGAATACCACCTCCACCCACACCATCATAGGCTTCACCGCCATCACCTCCATCTTCACCCGTACCAACTCCACCACCACCATGATTCAGTATGGAAAACACAATAAAGTTGCTTGTGTTCAAAGGTTTGGGAAATGAAGATCTGGACCAATTCTGGTTCGTTGTAAGATTTGTATTGGAAGTGCAAGGTGTTGTAGATGACCATATAAAGAAAGTGACATTAGTTAGTTCCCTGCAGGATCGCGCGCTAACTTGGTATATTAAGTACTCCAATGATAACCCAAATGCGAGAGTTGCAGATATCCAAACATAGCTAAATAGAGAATTTAGCAGGCCTAAATCTAAAGCGCAATCGATCATGGGATTTAAAGAGATCACGATGCTACCAGACAAGACTCCTTGGAGCTAGATCAGAGGTTGAAATTTATGATTCGCGAAGCCAATATGAATCTGACAGATGGACATGATCATGGGTGGTTTGTAGCTTCACTACTACCACATTTAAGGAGTGAGCTATCGCAAAAGAAGATAACAACTCAGAAAGAGGCCATAGAGATCACTATGAGGCTACATGAGACCCCAATGTAGGATCCTAACCTAGGAATTCAACAGATCCACGTGCAACTGAAGAATCTGTGCCTTGAGATGTAGAGTCTGAAATAGGACAAGACAGTTTGACTAGAAGTGCGTGAAGAAGTGTGGTGCATAAAATGCAAGAGTCAGGGTCATGACAAAGACCATTGCTCAATTTTTCTGAATTACCTTGCAGGATGAGGACCGATGCCTTTAAGGTTGAAAGTTCAAGAAGGACCCAGTGCAACGCTTGCTTTGTGGTGCGCTATCTATCAAATAACAGGAAAACATGCCACGGATAACTGCCACTTATTATAGAAGTATATGTAAACTTCACAACAGTTGTTCTGCAACTTTTATAGGTCAGTGGGACATGGCGAGTGTACTTGTAGAAGCTATGAATTGATGATGGATAGAACTCCCACCTACAGGGTTCAGGTCGAAATGCAGCACCTTAACCAAAATGCAGGAATGGCGCAGACAGGATTTTAGGGGCGCGGACGAGGCCGAGGTGGAGGAGGACCTAGTAGAGGTCACAGATAGTTGATTTGCTATAATTGTGGAGGGCCAAGACACTATGTTGGCGATTGCACAAACCAATGCGCCTGTCATGCAAGTATTTCACACTGTTTGATCATGAGACAGAATATTGTCCTATGTTGATAGCTAGGATACGCGACAAAGGAGCGCTACTGCCTCCCCCGACTCAAAACCTACAGATGATGAGGTCTGAGCTGCGCGAGGAAGATCTGAACGTAAACATTGTGCTCTGAAGTGGAATTGCGATGGGAGATGAAAAATGGAAACAGCCAGAAGACAATACTTGGGTTCACAAAGCCCTAGTGAAAGAGGCCAAGATTTATTTGGAGTGCACTCGAGAAACCTTCATGGAAGCTAAGAAGAGTTTCACTGATGCCTCCACTTTACGAAGCAAAGATAAACCGGAGCCAGAGATGGAAACATCCATGCTCACAAATTTCCGGGAAACCTGTATGAAGTTGTTGCGCGATAATAAGGCTGTGAAAGGGTTATATGAGCTCATCGATAAATACGCTAGGACCACGCTAGGAGAACCGCATGTAGTCTGGAAGATCAGAAAGCACAAGTCAAGGATAGGTCGTGAAATGAGACTCACCGCGTAGATCAGAGAATATGAGATGGATCAAGTCATTCTGGATTTGGGATTAGATGCGAATGTTCTACCAAAACAGACATGGGAACGAATAGGGAGACTCGCATTGCAATGGTCTCCAATTCAGCTGAGAATGGCAAATCAACATAAAATAATACCCATGGGGCGATTGCAGGGAATAACCATGGATATTGAGGGAGCGTGCGCACTGGTGGATTTTGAAGTAATAGAGATTGCTGATGACAACAATCCCTACCCCGCGCTCCTAGGAATTAACTGAGCCACTGATATGAACAGGGTAATTAATGTGAATAAGAAAAAAATGATCTTTGAGAAGAAGTCACTACACGTAATTATACCCCTGGACCCTACTAAAGGATCATGCTATATGGAACCGGTATGCGATTATGAGAGTGATGATGATCTGGACTGCATCTATAAGATAATAGTGCGAGACCAAGACAGGTTGAATCCCACTATGGATGGGCGGATTACATGGGAGCGCAATAGCTCCTACAATTTGGATTCAAATGAGGAAACAGAATGCTGGTAGAATTGGTTACATGAAATAACTACGTTGAACTACAATATGATGACAAGGTCGTTGCGCTGCATGTCGACATAAGTAAGAGATCTACCTACTTATTATGGTATAAATGAGGTAGATACCTTCATTCAATGCATTTGAAAGGGAGGTGTCAGAAAAGAAACACTTCCAGGCCTTGGACTGGGTACTGCGCACTACACCCATGAGATGGTGGGGTACGCATAAAGGAAGCTTTGATGATTGGCATGAATGTAGGAGAATGACACGAGTATGATTTGGGAAGCCTAAGGTGCGACTGACAGACAAGTACAATGGAAAAGATGATCTACGTGCTCATCTGGCCAAGTCGATGCAGGCGTATGGAGAAAAGCCACAACCGAAGTGGGTTCACCTATTCCATCATACCCTCGATGTTATTCTAATGAATTGGTATGTAGAAACAAATCTTTGCCATGGGACAGGTGAATGAGATATCCTATGCGAAGGGTTCATGATGACATTTAGTTTTGAGGATGGGTTTGAGGGTATTGAGGAAGTGCTACAAGAGGTGAAAGCAACCATCTTTAGGATCCCGTAAGATCCTTTAGACCTGACATAGCCTGAATGGGCTACTCGGCCGAGTTGCATGGTAAAATGTTATAATGTAACTGCTAAAGAGGAGGATGAGGATCCGCAGAATATTAGCATTCCAAAAAATAGAAGTCCACCGCGAGGTTCAAGGACCACAGATTGCGAGTCCTGATATAACCACGCCGGTGAAAACTAAGCAAGTGAATATTGGTATGGAGGCAAAACCCAAGTTCGCAAAGTTTGGAGACTACTGGGATAACACGATGGTGGATAAGGTTTCTGAATTGCTCCGCGAGTATTAGGACTTATTCCCAACCAAGCTTACGGATTTGAATGGAATAATCAAAGATCTAGGAGTGATGAAGATCACATTGAAACCTAATGCGAAGCCAGTTAAGCAGAGGTTGTACTTCTTAAATCCGAAATACAAGGAGAAGGTCTGCATAGAATTAGACAAAATGCTCGTCGCAGACATTATTGAGCCTGTTGAAGAATCTGATTGGGTAAGCCTAATGTTGGTGCAAGAGAAGAAGAATAAAGATGAGATAAGGATATGCGTGGATCTCAAAAAATTGAATATAGCTTGTGTGCATGATCGATTCCCAACCTCGTTCACGGATGAAGTGTCGGACAATGTAGGTGGTTAGGAAACCTATTCTTTCACTGATGGGTTCTCAGGGTACCACCAAATCAAAATCGCACCGGAGGATAGGAGCAAGACAACCTTTGCAACTGAGTGGGGTTATTTTCAATATCCTATCATGCTGTTTGGATTGAAGAATGCGCCGACTATCTTTTCATGCATGGTTGTTGTGACATTTAAGGAATATATTCATAAATTCTTGGAGGTCTATTTTGATGACTGGATTGTATTTGGGCTGGTTAAGCGTCATGTAGTGAGCTTGCGCTTGATGCTAGATTATTAGGGTACATGGTTTGCAAACAAGGGATGATGGTAGACCCCGCAAATATCGCATTGATTTTGAACTTGGAAGCACCAAGAATTGTGGTACAATTGTGCGCTACTCTTGGCCATACGTGATATTATAGAAAGTTTATCAAAGGATATGCCTAGATCACCGCACCGATGGAGAAATTGTTGAAAAAGGATGTCATGTTCTGCTGGAACAATGACTGTAAGAAAATCTTGGATATATTAATTGAAAATATGGTTATTGTGTTGATTCTAGTCCTCCCAGACTAGAAGAAATAATTTCATGTACATGTTGATGCATCATGTATAGTGTTGGGAGCAGTATTAACACAGGATGGTAGAGAAGTCTTGGACCACCCTATCGCGTTCGCAAGCTACAAATTATCCAAAGTAGAGAAGAATTATTCCACCACTGAGCGCAAAGGGCTAGCTATGGTGTATATGCTCCAGAAGTATCGAAAATACTTACTTGGAGGTCACTTTAAGATGTATACAGATCACTCTATGCTAAAATACCTGGTCATAAGCCTGTGTTGGGGGGCGCATCTGCAGATCGCTTTTATTGTTCAAGGAATATGATTTTGAAGTTGTTGTGAAGCTTGGACAATTGAACATAGGACCATATCATTGTCACGCATTGAGACAGGGGAGGAACCTACTAGTTTGGAGGAAGGATTACCCAACGTGAAGCTCTTTGCTATGCGCATAGCGAATGGAAATTTTGAAGATATAATACACTTTCTCACAATTGGAAGTACGCTGGAAGGATACTCTGTCCAGCAAAAGAAGGAATTAGTGGTGCGTGCAGCAAATTTCTCTGCCATTGCTGGGCATTTATACAAGATGGGGAATGATGAAATACTGTGAAGGTATGTACCTAAATTTGAATGAAGCAGTATCCTCACAGACACTCATGGGGACGCTGTGGGTGGAAATTATGTAGGAAGAGAAACTGCACAGAAGATTCTACGTGCAGGGTTGTGGTGGCCAACCCTTCGTCAGGATTCAAAAGCATGCGACGTATGTCAGAGAACAAGTAGGCCATCACGAAGGGATGAGATGCCTTTGAATCCACAAATGGCATTGCAACCTTTCGAAAAATGGGTAATAGATTTTGTAGGACCCATTAAACCTCAAGGAAAGACAAGTGCAAGGTATGTTATCTCTATGACAGAGTATTTGACTTATTGGGTAGAAGCGCAGCTGGTGAAGGATTACATGGGCACGACTGCCGCGAAGTTTTTGTTTGAACATGTACTAATGTGATTTGGATCTCTGAAAATCTTGATGAGCGATCGCGGTACACACTTCCTGAACAAAATGATCAACGTGTCGATGAAATAGTTTTAGGTATATCATCAGAAGAGCACATCGTATCACCCATAGGCTAACAAGACAGGAGAAGCGTTCAACAAAGTATTGGAAACCGTGTTAACCAAGCTATGCAATGCACAACGAATTGATTGGGATCTACGCATACCTGCATTGTTATGGGCTAATCGAACGACATGCAAGAAACTGATGTACAGACACCTTTTATGATTGTTTATGGAGTGGAAGCCATAATTCCTATGGAATATATCATGCCTAGTCTACGGATAGCAACACTCACAGGTATGAAGGATTGTGGAGCCCTGGAGGAGAGGCTCGCGTAGCTGGAAGAGCTAGAGGAAGAAATATTTTTGGATGGATTCCACTAGCAGATCCAAAAGCAGCACGAAAAGACATGGCATGACCAACACATCAAGCTGTGCACATTCAAGGTAAATGATCTAGTTTTGTTGTATGATAGTAAGTTTGATAAATTCCCAGGGAAATTCATAATGCACTGGTTAGGGCCATATGTTATTAAGGAGATTATAGATGGTGGCGCGGTACAACTGGTTAAGTTAAATGGAGATCCTTTCCTAGGAAAAGTGAATAGTAGTTGTTTGAAGCCATACACAGGTGGTCTGGCCATTTGACTAGCCAACAAAAGCATAGTCTTAGTGCTCCAGGAAGCTGAAAGGATGTGCGGGACTATAAACTACTCTACTCGGGAACTGCGCGATGTTAGGACTGTGCGCAGTAGCAAAGTGTCACAGGGTCCGCGACAGCGTGAGGATAGCTACGCTAGCATGCAAGTCGGCCAGAAAGTGACCGTCAAAGTCACTATTCATGATTTGATGCTTGGTTTGAGGCTGAATGGAGCGGGTGACATTCATTTAAGGCAGAATTTATGGGCTAGATTCTTGAAAATCTACCGCCAATCTAGCATTAATGGACCGAATGTGGGGGGAACGGTTGAATTCAAATTCAAAAGGCACTATAAATTACAAGTGGTTGTGCAACAAACAGCACTTGGCAATTTGATAATTGAGTTGTTGCGCACTCATGTATTCATGAACCGAGACTTATACGATATTTTGAAAGTGAATTCGTTGTTTGAGCAATTACTAGAGACACTGAGAGAACTATGGAATAACACTATGTTAGCACCCAAAGAAGCCAGGAACACAAGAGTAGTGACAGCTGAGGGAGCCGTGTAGGAAATGGCAGAAGTAGAAGCCCCCAAGAGCATCAGAATAATCGTTGAGGTCCCTAAATCACTGCGCATGCCAAGACCTAAGAAGGATAAACATGCCATGATATTGGTGCACGTCTCACCTAGAAATACACTAAGGAAAAAGCTCACATTGGAGGAAAAGGGGAAGGCCATTAATATGGAGGCTCATGAGGAGGAAGATTTTGAAGAAATCCTGGTGGAGGAGGATGTAGTGATGGAAGTCGAAACCGAGGGCGCGGACCCTATCACATGGTTACCTACATATGTTCCTCCGAAAAAGGGTAAAGCCAAGGTGCCCAAGGATATAGATGAGAGCAAGAGCTCTCTAGAAACCCCATTGCTCCCAAATGATATTATTTTTGAGGGCGCACACTTGGGACAGGTTCCCCTATTGAAATTTGAAGATTGGGACCTCACAAACCACGAGAAGTTCCCACATTTAGTAATTGTGAAGCTAATGCGCCAAAATATGGATGCACCGGCTAGAATGATTGAATTGGAGTTGTGAAAATGGCTCGGAGGGGTTGAGAAAGCAAGGTTGCTAACCCTACTCTAGGTACCGCATTACCAGCATGCCCCAGTGACCATTTTTTTCATTAGGAAGCTACTCTTCTTGGTGCATGATGGGTGCTTGTGGCTGTAGGATCCCATCCCCATCATAGGCCATCTGGTTCATCAGATTACATGACTACCTTGCAGAGGGGAGGACCCAACAAACATTTCGAAGGGAAAAGGAGGCAAGTTGGCCCTTGCAAAGGAAATGAAAATGAAGTTCAAGTTGGAGAAGAAGAAGCAAGGTTATGCCATCTCCAGCATCAATAACCCAACAGTCAAGGTTGCGACACAGATATTGGCAGGGAAGGTGATGCGAAAGTTCCACGTGGATGAGGTGCCTGCACCAGTGGTTTCACTAGCGACGCAACGTGTAGAAAGGGTCCAATTCAAATGGGAAAACTATCTATGTGGTGAGTTCCTTATGAATTGCCACGAGGCATAGTGGCAAGGAAAAACATTTAATTATGCATGGCTCCTATTTTCGATAGTACTGGTGGCATGGGAGTTTCCCGAAGATAGCTAGTTCCCATCGATCGCGCAGGACCTTCTAGAGGCAATGAAGTATGCTTCACTGTGGGTGACTAGGGATGCACAACAGATCAGGGAGAGCAAGATATTTTGGGTTCTTATGGAGATGAACATCTGGATGGTGATCAACCGCAAGCCGCAGTAATCACACACAGTCTACAACAGTTTGCAGATATTTGTGGAGTTCAAAGCCGACTTCCACCATGTCTTCATCAGAGCGCAGAAGGACCTTATGAAGATGTGGCATGAGTTACCATACTTGGCAACCGATGATGTAATTTTCGCAATCCTTGAGTCTTGGCTACCAGAGTGGTGCACTCCAGCTAACTCCGTGGTGGAAGCAAAGAAGTCCACCATGTAGCGGAAGAAGGAAGAGACAAAATTACAGATGGCACAGTTGGAAGAAAAGTGCAGGAAAGAAGAAGTAGTAGCTAAGGCCTAGGCGGTGCACAATGCTACGAAGTTAGAAGAACAATAACAAAAAATAGTAGAAGAAGAGCACGAAGGGTAGAAGTCACCTTTGCCCGAACCAGAGACAAATGCAGGACAAGGTAGCGCAGAAAGAAAACAAAGGCCTCGAAGACATCTTTTGACCCTATCACCCTCACTGAAGGGGATCTACATGATATCAGTGAAATGGTGAGGGATGTCACCATGGAGGCCCTCCAGCAGTTTGAGGAACAACACCAGTTAGTATTGGGGGCTCTCCGGCCACAAATACAGGAGTTGTAGGTGCACACTCCACAGGCTGGCATAGTGTCCACCAGCCTCGTAGTTGGCATCTCAGTTGTCGAGGAAATGTTGCATGCCAAGATGACCAACACAATAGTGCTATCAGATGGAGCACTCATTATAGAGAATGAGGCCAACAGGCCTATGGTCAACAGCTTGAAAGGTGTCGTATTAAACATGGTTGTGCTCCCTCAGGAGACACTCTATATTTTGTAAGATGGAGTCACCGCATAACTTCAGGCTAGGGAGAGTCGCGCTCTACAGGTAATGAGCGAGCAACACATCAACATTGAGTAGTTGAGACTTCAGCGTAGCGAGGCAGTGGAGCAGAAAAAATAGATAGTGTGGGTTGTGGAGGAAGGCTGCTAGATGGTCCCGGAGTTGGCCATTCAAGCAGAGGAACGGGTGGATTCATGCATCCAAAAGTTAGCCACAGGGGTGCGCGACGCAAGAGCAGAAATGGCCAGGGTTCAGTTGGAGTTAAACCTGCAGATAACATAATCGCAGTTGAAGTCTCAACCTTCAACTCTGCCGGAGGTCAGAGAACAATGTACCACCACAGTCACAACAACAATGGCAGCGGTTGACAGTGCAGTGACAGACTACATGAAGTTGTTCGAACAATCATTCAAGGTCCTAACCACCCTGCTGGAGGACCCGAACATAGAGTGCCTAGAGATAAAGGTGTGTGAGCTAAAACAAAGATACGATGAGGTGAAAGGGACGATGCAGATGGTTGTCCTTACACAAAGGCTTGTAGGTATGCAGTAGGAAAAGGCACTCAAGGAGTAGGTGGATGCTACTCGGCATAAAGAGGCAGTTTTGAAAGCATGCCTACAGTCATGGATCGATGAGGCTTATACAATTACAGCCTCCATTGAGGCAAAGGTCGCGCAACTGCAAGAAACTCAGGAGAGGATTTAGGGCAGCAGTTTAGTAACAACGGTCACTGAACAATGCGTGGAGTAAGTTCAGCAGGTAGCCGCTTAGTGCACTGCTGAACTTGCAGCAATCCAATCAGAGTTGGGAGGTCTTCGTGCTAAGATCTTTGCACCTATAGAGTGACTCGAGGGTGAGTCATGATGTTTGTGTTAGGGGCTTGTTGGGCACGGGATCCCCCAAGGGCAGTTTTGGGGCTTAAAGCCAAAACTTTGGTCCAATTTGTAATTCCAATGTAAAGACTTCGCATTTTGCAGGCGCAGACCTCGTAATTGTTAAAGAGTCATAGGGTTGTCCACCCTTATTTTGATAATGTAATGTTGGCTGTAAAAGATCTACCTATGGTCTGCAGACCATGGGATTGTATAAATAGAGTGAAGCTCTAAGTAGTTTGAGAACATAATAAGAAATAGATGGAATAATGAAGATATATTCCAAATAGCTCTGAAGTGTAAAGTCTAGTTTTGGGTCGTAGCGTAGAAAGAGGCTCTGCAACTGAGTGCACAAAGGCCTAGTAGTTTGCAGTTGAGTGCGCGGACCCCTGCAGCTGAGTGTGCAGGGGGAGTCGAGTCTGTAATCATCTAGAAGTATTAATAAAGAGAAGTTTCTATCAATTCTGCGTCTTTATTTCCTATTTTATGCATATGTTATATTTGATATGAATTTAACTTTTAATGCTTATATGATGTGTGAATGTGTATAGTTGTATTGGTTAAGTGAATGCAAGTTAGAATATCTATTTACATGAAGATAATTAAGATATGTTAATAAGGTAAGTAAGATACTTTGCATAGTTTGGGAAACATCACAGTTCGCTACCCTACTGGCGCAAAAGCATCTCAGCCCCTGGTTAGGGTTGCATGAAAGCCAATGGTAACATATCGCGAAGGTACTGAAGGTTAGAATAGAGCGTGAAGCAACCTGCATGAAGGCAAGGTCTAGCTGGAATAAACCGACATCACGACCATCACAAGGGTGCAAAAACTTGGTTCCAGCATCCATCCATATTGCTTTGGGTGAGACTTCAGTCTACGCTTCGCGGGCTGATGCCGAAAGGGCCAGTGGTGTAGGTATTTGTTTGGCTAAATAACTTTGAACCTGGGTTAGGCCCCCATAAGCCAACACCAAGGGTCATATCGTACCATGACAACTATAGCTAAAGTGAATTCTACATATGTCATATTGCTAATTTTTATTTCTATTTCGGGTATAATATTGATAATTAATTCTTAGTAGCATGGTCTATAAGTAGGAATTTTATTTTATTAGCCCTTTAGGAAACATAATTTATGTTGCTATA
Source organism: Pinus taeda (assembly GCA_000404065.3). NCBI lineage: Eukaryota > Viridiplantae > Streptophyta > Pinopsida > Pinales > Pinaceae > Pinus > Pinus taeda. The sequence goes on from APFE031294024.1 coordinate 60,629, forward strand.
GATGATGAAGCTTCTACAATCCCAGGTTCATGAACAAAAAGTTTAGGTTTCTTCTTGGCAAGGGAAATTGATGTAAGAGTTAAATAGTTTGAATTATTGTCCCTTCTCTTGAGAATGACCTACAATGTTATTTTATGGGGTTTTTTAGAACTAATTAATCTAACTTTCTATTCTCTCACTATATGCATGGAATATTCAAAACACATTCTTTACAAAAACAAAATGTTGAAAATAAATACTTGAAGGAAACATATCACACTAATTACTTAAAGAAAAATATATCAAATATCAAAACAAAATTGCACTATTGATAGTTCCCCATAAACAATACCAAAAATGGGGGTGTGGTAGTGTTTTTGTGGAATTGGTGTACCAAATGACACCTCCTTAGCAGCTGATTGTTCCCTGCAAAGGATCACAAGCAGGATTGGTGTTGTTAGTAGATAGACTTAAATAAACACGACATTGTAAATAATAGAAATAATGCATAGATAAACATAAACTAAACAAAGAGGTAAATACACAAACATTGCTCAAATGGAGCAAACAAATCAATAAAATAATGGAAAAATCTCCCTTTATTCATTGTTGGTAGTAGAGGTGGAATCAAATAGATGAATCTTAGACACTTGAAGAGAATTCTTTGAGCTATCCTGCTCAAAATCCCTCAACAAGTGGGTTTCTTTTCCTCAATCTCTTTTCAAGTTTCTCCTCTCTCTCAAAGAAGTATGAAGATTCTCTAATGGTGGATTCCTCTTTTCTCACTAGGATGATGGATTGCTTAGAAGAAATATGGCCAACATGCTAATTCTCTTTCATTAGTTGGATTCAATAATGTAATGGTGGTTTGCTCTGATAGGAATTTGGCCAGCATACTAATGTCTCATATTTTGGCTCTCCCATGGTCAGTTTATATAGAATTTTTTGAATCCATCGTCACCCTCTTGGTTCATGCATGATAGTGACACATGAATAGGAAAATATGATTCCATTGAGGGCTACATATCTTCAAGGAAACTCAAATTCGGCTATACTTGACTAAGCTCATGTCAGAGAATTAGATCCAAGTGTGTAGAATGGTTTCGAATCACTGAGTCATCCTTTTCTACAACCACATGACTTTCGAAGGATATTCCACACACACATGTTTATCAAAGAAATAGTCGTGCAACATCAATTGTTTTTACTTTATAACTTTGGACCTTTGGAGAAATTTGATTCTTTAAATTTCATGATGTATTTAGCTAGAAAATGTTCGCTTGTGCATTCTGTTGGACACCTTTTAGTGTCTTCTGGATTGTGCCAACATGTGTACAATTTTCTGGTGTTAACAAGCAGGATGTTTAATTACTTTACAATTATTTAGTAGATAACTGAGGAATTTTACATTCAACCCAAGGCTCATATGGAACTACCAAACTATCGTGCACTATATACACTAGTATTGTTAAGTTCCAATGAGGTATTATTATTATAGATATGTTTCAAAGCAAGATATTAATTTTTTTACTAATCACCAAGGGAAAAAAACCACACTTACAGGGATGTGAATATCAAACTTACAAAATTGAAATAGCATACTTCTAGCTAGTGGGCCTAGGAAGATTAAAGTTATAACACCCAATATAGGGAGAACACTCCACATAGGTCGAAATTAAATCACACAAGAAAAAATAAATCATGTGGGTAGCAAAGAGGTGACTTGCCCAAGATTTATAGAGATCTTGATCCATAGAACAAAGGTGCATATGAAAATAGTAGAATGTTGATAAATTGAAATATACATAATCTAATCCAACTAAATATATTAAAGACAATACTGTAAATGTGTAAAAATCAGGGTAATGAAAACAATATAGGAAAATATAGTAAGTTTCCTATTCAAATCTATGAGTTGAAACAATATGTAACATCCCTCCCTTAATAATAAATAATAAATAATAAAAACTAATAAAAATAATACAAAAAAAATAATAATTAATAAATAAATAATAATAATAATGAATAATAGTAAATAAACCACTTAATAAATGATAAATAATAATAACTAATAAAAAAATAATACAAAATAATAAGTAATAATAATAAATAAGGAATAATAATAAATAAATAAAATAATAAATAAATAAAAAGTAATAAAAAAAAAATAGTAATAACCAAAATAACAAATAATAATAAAAATAAATAAAATAAGAAAATTATAAAAAATTAGCATGCCGACACATGGAGGGTGGGCATGTGGCATGCAGACACATGGAGGTGTGCATGTGGTTTCCCATCCAAGGTTTTTTTCTATTTAAGGAATGATGAGGAGGATGGAAAGGGTTGATCATTCTGAGGTTCCATCTTCATTCTCTTGGGAGAATGCTGAGACTTCGGAATACTGGCAGTAGTTGTTGATTGAGGGCTCGGGGGTGGCCAGTTGTAGCAGAATCCTGCACAATTGAGCCTACGGTTGGGAGGAGAGTCGTCCCCAAATCTTGTGGTACAAGTATAATTTCACTAGAGAATTGTTTCCTTTTTCTTTTACATTAATTTTTTTTTTACTTGTGTTGTTACATATGGTATCAGAGCGGTTTAATCGTTAGGGCCTATGGGTATCCAGAATTATACTTGTTGGAAATTTTAACTTGAATTGTTTGAAAGTACGGGTAGATTACTTAGAAGAGGCGACATAAAAAAAAATTTAGTGGAGCTAAATTGCTGACTGCTAAGCTGTCTTTGCATTAACTGTGATCTTATTTTGTTTTCTTGGTGGTTTTTCCCTACAAATTAATTTTTAGGAGCAGTGTTAATAACAATTAACATTTTCTGTCTTTGCTTTATTTTATTAAAAGAATACCAGAGCTAAAGGAAGGGTGAGGGCATTGCCAATGTCTAGTTTAATCCTTGTCCATATTAACTTTCCATTTCTGGGTTTGTTTTTGATGTTTCGCTACTTCTCTAAATAATTACCGCAATTCATTTTGCACAACTCTGAACTCTGTCTCTATATTTCGTTATTGACTGATAATGTATTTTTTTTAATAAGATGCATGTAATTTTTTTTTATTTAATAAAGAGAGCAGTGTCGTTGCTTATCGTTATTGAATGATGGGTCTATTTTATTCGCTTTAAGATATAGGTCCTTGTGTTTCGTTTTCAACAGCTGTCAAAGAAGTATCAATTAATTAATTGTGTTTCTCTGCAATATGTTCTCTGCATAGGTTCCTAACTTACTACCTTCAAACAATTTCCGCAGTGAATGTATTGCTGTAATATTTCTGAATCTTAGGCAACTGTTGCTTCACTAGCATTCAGTAACACCACAGTGAAAACTATTTGTTGCACCTATTGGGATATTTTATATAAACTGTGAACCATTTCAATAACCACATTTGAAGTGGATTCTTGATAACAAGCTTATCTCTGGCCCATGCTATATTTACTGTTTAATTATCTTATTCATGTCTTAGGTGAAGTTTATTGATGGTTCAGGATCTATATTTTTTTTAAATTCCATGCAAGCAATTCAAAAGTATATGCGGAAATATGTCAAGTTTCAACTTGGCAAGTTCATGCCATTCAATTTATTCACATTTGTTTTGGCGTGGGCCACAGGCATTTTGCTTTCACATTAAAATTCGTCTTCCCCTTCCCTTTCCTCTGTCTTTTATTTTTTTTAATGAGCCTTGAGATTGGGGCTACATCGCATAACACAGACTTCCTTCGGCTTGGCTGACACATCTGAGGAGTATCTATTCCAGTGTTTGAACCCAGCTGCATCCCCTATTGCCATGCCATTCCAGTGGGGCAGACCACATTATGAATGGAACCATGCTGGATGACTCAATACTCTGTCAACCTCTTGGTGAACCAATAACCTGTCGGAAACCACCCTTCGGATGTTGATTCTACAGGTTTTATGGGTATGTGCTTTCTGTGCTTTGACATTGAAATTCCCCTATGTGCTTAGTAATTATAAGTTGATTGAAATAGTATTGCTTATGAGTGGTTCACTATTGTCATTTTGAATCTGATATCAATGAGTTTTAGCTTATGATTTGAATCTGAGATCAATTAGCTTCAACTTACAATATAAATTTGTAGCTTGAATGGGATATGCAGTTCATTTCATATCATCTCTGTGCATTTTCATTTGACTGAAATAATATTTTCACCAATATCTATTGAATCTAAGATCAGAGGAACCGAATTCATTAATAAGCATCTACCATGGTCTTAGATAATGTGAATACTAACAAGCAGACCTTTGTTCTCCTTGACTGGATCTGTAAGTACCTTATGTTTTCTTTTGTTTTGCTTTTCCCGGGATTCGAACCCGGGGCTTCTTTACTTCTGTTTTACTTTTCCCGGGTTTCTAACCCCGTACCTCTGTTTTTCTGTTTTTCGTTCTGACTGCATACATACATACCCAGATGGATGAAGTCGTGCTCGGAATGTTAGCAGCAATTGGATCGCTTCTCTTCTTTGGTTCATATGCGGTTCCTATCAAAATGCCTGCATCTCTTTTACTGGACCCTTTTGTATTTCAATTTTATAAATCAACTACATGTTTCCTGACTTCATGGTTGGTCTTATTGTATACTCCTTTCAAATTTACCTGGTGGGGCATCTTGGGTGCATTGATATGGGTCACAAATGGTGTATTAGCTATAGTGGCAGTTCGATGGGCTGGAATTGGTGTTTCTCAATCCTTATGGAGTAGCCTTACCTGTAAGATTGAATGATTGATATGCATACATTTCCACATACACATTTAATTTGTATGGTTTTTATAGATCTGTATTAAATCTGAAATTTGATGGTGATTTTTCATTAACAAGCCCAATAAATTCAAGCCATTATGACATAGACAAGTCCAGTTTCTAATACAATTAGCTCTAACTTTATAACCTATTTCTCTTAGCTTAAGTATGCTCTAACCCCGGAACTCTTTTCTTATGTTTTGTGTTCCGAATTTCGAACCTTTGTTTCTGCTTTCTCGCAGCGTTTAGGTACCAGAAGGAACAACATAATGTGGTTCAGGTAAATCAGTCGGGCTACGATTATTGGTAAATTATTGGCAGCATGGTTTGATGTTTCAATATTATGCAAAAAGGTTTTGCCTCGAGATGTAATAGAGATAATCTAATTTCATATTTCACTGCTATATTTTAAACTGGATACCTGTCATAAAAAAAAAAGAAAATTTCTCATTAGCCTGAAATCATGACAAATGAAGTTGCCATGAGTTATTTATTACATGTCATCAATTCACCCATAGAGGCCAAAAACATAATAATAATAAAAACAACAACAGCAAGCAATAAGTATTTCCTTCTTCAATCTTATTTTCCATTCTCATTTAAAATCTGATTGTGCAAAAGACGGTTATAAATTTTTATTTTTATTTTGTTTACTGCAATGTTAACTGAGCTATTAGCTTAGTTAATTAGAGTGTCGTGCTAATAACGTGAAGGCCGCAAGTTCGATTTCTGCACAGGCCAGTGTTGTTTCACTCTAAAGTGCTTTTCCTGCAAATTTTTAAAATTGCATTTTGGTCGCAGGTTCGAGACACGCATGGGCTCATGAGTTTCATTTGAATCCAATTATAACCGATTTTGATGTGTAATTGTCTTGTTAAATTCAAGAATACTGTTTTTTTTAAATGAAATTGTAAATAGCATTGTTTGCATTTTTTTTAAAACTACAAACATATTTCTCGTCGAGAAAAAGTGGAAAGCATGTATAAATAAAAACCCACACAGAACAGGAAATTTAAGAAATGTATCGTAGTCATCTTCACAGTATTTTTCTGTTTCAATGTTTTTCTATTAATTACTCTATGAAAAGAAATTTTAAAATGAGTAAATTGCGATTCGTTGATCATTCATTCTGCCTATTTTTCTGAGTTATGAACTTCTGTTGATTTTTACTAGTAAGCGCACTTGACAATTTTCTATTTTCATTCTTAAGGTAGTTGAGTTTTATACCATCTAAATTTCATATATATTAAAGTGTTGGCATTGATTTAAAAATGAAGTTATTAAATCATCAGATATAACAAAGGAGAGGAGTTTAGTAATAGGGTATTCATTATGAAGCTTATTATAATAGAATTTTCAAACATATCATTATTGTCTTATAGACTTTTCAAACATATGAAATAACGCAGAGTTTTGAAGTAATTGTCTTATCTGTGGGGAGAAGTCTAAGCCGAAATTCGTCGTTGGTTGGATGCTTATGAGCTCATGCCTCAACGTATTACAAATCATAATGCAATAAAAGACTAATTGAGCATTGAACTTAACTCAAATTTGACTTTATTTGTTTTAAGGATAGCTATAGCTATGCATTTATATAATGCATAATTGTAATGTGGACTAATTGTGCATTGAACATAACTCAATTTTGAGTTTCGTTGTTTTAAGAGTAGGTCTAGCTATGCATTTATATAATGCATAATTGTAATGTGCATTCTTTTTAGTTTGAAAAAGTTATTGTGATAGGTAATTTTTAATGTGCTTATGTTATAGTTTGTGTGGAGGATTAATTGAGTATCACTAAATATGCTTAAGTTGTGGTTTATGAGGGTTAAGTATAGTTAATGATGGTTGATAATGACTTATTATGGTTGATTATTGTTGAGCATGATTGGCTATTGTAACATGGTTGATGATGGTTGAACTTGGTTGAGTATGGTTTATGATGGTTGAAGAGAGTTAACCATAGTTGACAACAGTTAACTAACGATAATAAGTGTTAACCACGGATGACAATTATGATTATATTTGACCGCCCTTGAGCTATTTAACCACTATTGAGCTTGTTGAGTATATCTAATTTTATTTTCATTTCCCATTTTAAAACAATCTTTTTAGGATGTGAAAACTGACCAAATGGATATTAGAACTGATATTGTAATAATATGCCTTTATTTGTCAGACTTTTGATATTTGGAACCAATTTAAGGTTGCTGACGGTTGGGTTTTCAATTTTTATTGGTGTTTGTATTAATTTCAAAAGTAGCTAATGATATTTTATGTGAAATATATATTTTTGCTGGCAAAATGGCAATTATTATGTTTAGACCTTGTCAGGTACTCTTTCCGTGGCATGTCAGAATTATGTTTCGATATTTTGACATTTTGATATTTTGATATTTTGACAAACGAGAATTGAGGAGACTCTCTCCTTGCTGACAACGGACTATAATGTGTACACTCCATCAATTGTCCTGCCATTCTTCATATTTTCGAAAACTAGCATCATGCGGGAGGAAATTTGTAATTGTATATTGCGAGATTGCAGGTGTCTGAATGTTTCAAACCACGTTATGAGGTTGATCAGTATGGCAGATTTGTCGACAAGTTTACAATTTTCTATTTTAAACAGGCAATTCTATGCCTAAGTGTATTGTAATTTACAGGATTTGAAATGGTGTTTCCTTCGCGGGTGCGCTTGCAGGCAGACCATATAATTAATAAAATGATTATTTTTTGTGTTGGGGAGAAATAACCTTCCCCATCATTCGATCCAGTTTTGGGTCGGGTGGCAGTGTCTTTTCTTTATGGTGTGGAATATTTTTTTGCTTGATTCATAAATTTTATGACATATATATTAGAAATTTAACATCAATGCAACTTTTATACTGTCATAACAAAATTTAACCATATTTCTTTCTTTTTACACATACATAGTAACTGAATGTGATTAAAAGGAAAATGTCATTTTTGAGTTACTTTCCATATGAGGGATTCTTTAGTCACGAGACTCGAAGCACTTCTTCAAATTTTGGTGGATATTGAACCACATCTCCGTGATTGATAGAATCTTTCGTACTAAACTTGTTTTTATATATACTTCGAAATTCGTCATAAATTATGCTTCACTTGTAACTAAATTTGTTATAACTTTTTGCATAAAAGTAATGGATAAATCTTGTGGTACAGGGTAGATCATGGCTCCTAAACGTCGAAGGCAAAACCAAAGCAACCTTGGAGTAGAAACACCACCTCCCGGTTCTTCCGAGATAGGAACCCCAGCTGAGCAAGCTATATTACATTCCCTTGGAGAATTGACCAATATCTTTAAGACATGGGTCTCAAGCCAAGGGCAAGATCTAGGAAATGTGCAAAAGGAGGTGGAACAGAAACAGAGACAAGACTTAAATTCTCAACTCAATATCAAAGATGGACAAGTAACACTTGATATTATGAAAGAATTCCAAAAATCCAAATTACCAGAGTTCACAGGTCTAGAAGGGGGCTCTAAAGCAGAAGCCTGGGTAATGGCTGTCAAAAGAGCACTTAGTTTTAAGGCATACACTTCTACGGAAAAAGCCCAGATATCAATGAGTCTACTAAAAGGAGATGCCTTATTATGGTGGATAAATGAAGAAACGAAGATGCAAGTTACACCAGTACAAGTTACTTGGGAAATGTTTGAGGAAGCCTTCCGAACTAGGTACCTATCAGAGGAGTATAAACACCAACAAGTAGGAGCCTTTCATGAAGTACGACAAAATGGTAGATCTATCGAGGACTATGAAGCTGAGTTTTATTCGTTGGTCCATCACGTAGACTATATGGCTGATGATAGACGTCAAGCTGAAAGATTTTTACATGGACTTGACCCCTTAGTCCGAGCAGAAGTCGCCATGTGGAAACCCACCACTATGGCAACAACCACCAGTTTGGCCAAACAAGTCTTAAGGAAAATCAATATGAAGAAACAAATGATAGTTGATGGAAATTCAGGAAAGGAGCATTCCACAATGAGGCTAAATAAACCAGGGGGGCAGCCATATAGATTCCAAGGAAGACAAAGCACTATTTCTCGGATTGCTAGCGCCACTTCTCAACCACCTCCAAGAGGTCGTAAAGGTCAACCCTCCTTGATTAATGGGAGGAATAGAAGATTCAGTGACCAAGAACGAGTACAACATTCGAAGCAGGCACAAGTAGAATGTTGGCATTGTAAAGGTCCTCATTATAAACAAAATTGTCCAAGTTATCAAGCAGCGATTAAAAAAAAGGAATACAAGGCAAAAGGAGGAAGACCACCAAACCCTCATCGAATTCATGCAGCTATAAACCATCGCCAGGCTGAGCACCAAGCCACTGTAGTAGAATCTGCAGGTATGATCAATAACATTCCTCTATCTATGTTAATTGATCCAGGCGCTACTGATAGTTTTATTTCACCTTCAACAATACTTAGATGTGGATTGACAGCTCATGAGCAAAGTAACTTTAGAATGGTAGAAATGGCATCAGGCTCTCAGCAATCAGTAGGGTCAATGGTAAGAAATTGTAGTGTTAACATTGGGGGGTATGATACCAAGATGAATCTATATAGTACAACCCTCGAAACGTATGACTTAATCGTGGGAATGGATTGGCTTGAATCCCATAAAGCTATATTGGATTGTTATAATAAAACAGTCCTCATAAGAAATGACCAAGGAGAAACCAAGGTGATAAAAGGGATTAGACGTGATGTTACATTACGCCTCATTTCAGCCAAGAAAGTTAATAAGTGTTTGAGGAAAGGGTGCAATATTTATGCGGTGGAAATGGTTCCTACCAATGACAAGTCCTCGGATAAATTGCACCCACTACTTTCCGAATTTGCGGATGTATTTCCTCCATAATTACCAGGTTTTCCTCCAGTTCGAGAAATTGATTTCTCCATAACCTTGAAACCAGAAGTGAAACCCATATCTAAAGCACCTTATCGAATGATTGTTCCAGAGCTTAATGAATTGAGTATACAACTCAAAGAACTTCTTGACCAAGGTTTTATAAGACCCAGTGTGTCACCTTGGGGTGCACCAGTAACTTTTGTAAAGAAAAAGGATGGAACTCTTAGGTTATGTATTGATTATCGAGATCTAAACAAGGCCACCATCCGAAACAGGTACCCAATGCCTCGAGTCGATGACCTCTTTGACCAACTAAAAGGAGCTTCAATATTCTCCAAGATAGACTTACGGTCAGGTTATCATCAACTAAGAATCAAGGAGGAAGACATA
>APFE031294024.1:72982-236490 GCA_000404065.3 Pinus taeda
AGAGACAGATGGTCAAACAGAAAGAGTAAACCAAGTGTTGGAGGACATGTTAAGAATGTATGTCATGGATCATCAAAGCCAATGGGAGAAATACCTTCCCTTAGTAGAATTTGCCTACAACAACAGTTACCACAGTTCAATACAGGCAGCACCCTTCGAAATATTGTATGGAAGACCATGTCGTACTTCGTTAAGTTGGGATCGATTAGAGGACCGAGTCATGTCAGGACCCGAAATGCTCCAAGAAATGGAAGAACAGATGGCCACAATTAAGCAGAGACTAAAAGAAGCCAGGGATCGCCAAAAAAGTTATGCGGATACAAAGAGAATTGATAGAAACTTTTAGGAAGGAAGCCAAGTTTTCATTAGAATCAAACCCTTTAAAAGTTTCTTTAGGATGGGTAAGGGAACAAAGCTATCACCTAGATTTGTTGGGCCATTCACGATCCTAGAGAGGATTGGACCAGTTGCTTACAAGCTCGAGCTGCCATCCCATCTAAGAAAGATGCATAATGTGTTTCATGTTTCATGCTTAGAAAATATGTACCCGACCCATCCCATGTTTTGAAATTTGACAAATTGCAGGTTTCCGAGGACGGAGCCCTTCAAACCGAACCATTCTATATACTGGACCACCGGGTTCGTCGACTCAGGAACCGTGAGTTTGAGCAAGTCAAGGTCCAATGGGACCAATATAGCCCAAGGTCAGCTACCTGGGAAGATGCAGCTGTTATTTTTCAAAACTTTCCTTATTTACTTGATTAAACTATGTGCTGAATAATGCTCCTTAACTAAGACAGATACTTTATGGAGAATCTAAATGATGTTTTATGATTATGATGTTATGCCAAGATATTTTGATATATTCGTTTACTACATGATTATAGGTAATTGATGTTGATGTTATAACTTATGATGATAGCATATAGTATTCATAATATTGCGATTAACTATGATGAATGTTCTCATGATGACATGCAATTTTTTTTTTTTATTTCTTTTTGGTATATGGATAAATTTCTATGATATGCATTGGTTGTATGATTATAATGATTGACAGGACTCTACATTGGACCGAGAGGTCTGGTTTATTTTATGATCTCGTGCGAGCCCATACGCACAAGGGAGAATAAGTAACATCATATGGGCTGGGGACAGACTCAATCAACACTACATATGCCAGTGATTCCTTTGTCTTGTGTATAGCTCTTGATGGATAGCTCTTGAAGAGCTATGGGACCATCTTGAGAAGGTCGAGTGCCTAATGTTCCAGGCTTGGTGCCTGATGTTCCAGGCCAGGTGCCTGTTATTGGATTGGGATGCCGAAGTCTGGAAGGGATGTAAAGGACTTCGATGCCTGCAGCTGTGCGCCTTAGTAGTTGTGGAGGGAGTGGGCCAGTCTGCGAGATGCCCGAGGTCATTGAGTACCGGACCGGATGCCTGCCTTGGGGCAGATGAGGTCTAAGTCAGGCGCGAGCCTTGAGGCCAGCCTTCGACTAGGATACAGACCAGGTCAGGCTTAGCCTGGTGCCGAAAGTGGGAAAAAGGACAGAGATTCCTTGAGATTCCCGGGGTGTTGGGGACTTTCGATGCCTGCTAGTTATACTAGTTCAGCAGAGGGTGTTGGCTACATGAAGTAAATAAATAATAAATAATAAGAACTAATAAACATAATACAAAAAACTTAACTTCGAGACGAAGTTCCTTAAAGTGGGAGAGTATGTAACATCCCTCCCTTAATAATAAATAATAAATAATAAAAACTAATAAACATAATACAAAAAAAATAATAATAATAATAATGAATAATAGTAAATAAACCACTTAATAAATAATAAAATATAATAATACAAAATAATAAGTAATAATTAAAATAAAGAATAATAAATAAATCATAATAAAATAATAAATAAATAAAAAGTAATAAAAATAAAAAATAGTAATAACCAAAATAACAAATAATAATAAAAATAAATAAAATTATAAAATTATAAAAAAATTAGCATGTCGACACATGGAGGGTGGGCATGTGGCATGCAGATACATGGAGGTGTGCATGTGGTTTCCCATCCAAGGTTTTTTTCTATTTAAGGAATGATGAGGAGGATGGAAAGGGTTGATCATTCTGAGGTTCCATCTTTATTCTCTTGGGAGAATGCTGAGACTTAGGAATACTGGCAGTAGTCGTTGATTGAGGGCTCGGGGTGGCCAGTTTGTAGCAGAATCCTGCACAATTGAGCCTACGGTTGGGAGGAGAGTCGTCCCCAAATCTTGTGGTACAGGTATAATTTCACTAGAGAATTGTTTCCTTTTTTTTACATTAATTTCTGTTTTTACTTGTGCTGTTACACAATAGAACTACTTGTCAAATTTATTAGCTTCATAAAGGTACCGAGTTATTTATCTTGATTAATGAGTTGTATTAGTATAAAAAACTAAGTACTTATCAAACTAGTGAGTTGTAGCAATGTACAAAATTAAATCATTGTTAGATTAGTGAGTTGAAACAACATATAGAAACAAAACAATTTATCAAATTAGTGAATTATGGCATAACAAAGTAAGTTACCATATTAAAGAGTTGCATAAAACCAGAGTATGATATTGAATTAATGAGTTGTAGTGAGGGTGAAAATGTGAATTTGGGTAGCAATTTTCCTTATTTTTTGACGTTTTCATTTTTTAGATGTTCGTCAACATTTTCATAGTTAGGATTCATATTACTCTAAAAAAATTAGACAAAAAGGTATAGTATTACACATAATGGTTACTATTTTTCCATAATTTTTTCTATTAGTATTAGTTATCCTAACACTTATTAACCATAAAACCCTAACTCTAAAAAGTGTTTCCAATCTTCGCATTTTCACCCAACCATAAAAATGAAAAAATTAACAAGTTGTAGCAAACTAGAAAACTGATAAAACTAAAGAGTTGTGGAAAAAAAGAGTAAGTAATCATATGTTGTAGCAGCTACAACCATCCTCCAAAAGTTTTCCTTAGCTTTGTTTTGGAGCCTCCCTACCAACCATCCCTAGCAACACGTCTTGCACTGTCAAGTACATAGGCTTTAACTGATTTTCAATGGCTCGCCAGCCTGTGCATGTCAGTTTGCTTCACTCCCTTCACAGGTTTCCATCCCAGACTTAGGTTATTTGCTGATTGAGCAGATCCCCAAAAATTGTGCAATTCTGGAGAGGAACCAGCATTCCCTCCAGAAATTGTGCAAATCTGTTGGGAAGCCTTTTGGGCTCCATAATTGCACAGAACAATCAGACAAGCCTCCCACGGAAAACTTCTCAACCTGGCTCGGCACTAGGCCTCAGCCCAAAAATTGTGCAATTATGGGAGATAGTCACCTGTTGACCCCAGAAATTGCGCAATCCCTCAGGGACATCAAGCCCATCTCGTAGATTGATGTATGTTCCTTCAGGCTGACCATTTCCCTCTAGGATCTAGAAAACCTAATTTTCATGTGCTTTTCTTGAAATATAATAAAGAAAATGCAAAAATCATCCCTGGATTTAGGGATCTATTTTTAGCAGATGGAGGTTGCATACAAAGATTGTTTTAAAAACTACCCTCCAAGTGTCGCTTTTTCCTATATTTGTGGCATGCACTTCATGAGCCTCAAAATTATTTATTCGACACTGTAGAGCTCATTCTTCACATTGATCTTGGATATCTAACATCCCACATCACATCTAGGAGTCGTCAGCACGTTCAACTCAGCTTTTTCTGAGTAAGTCCGCTTTACACGTCTTGCGCAGCTTTTTTGTTGCTTGTTTGTTTTGGCTTATGTGAGTGTATCTTCTTGATTTCAATGAACGCTTACTGTCATTTGTATGCATGTTAGCCTATACAAGCACTTTTTCAATTTTTGTTTGCATCTCACTGCTATCACAGGCATAACATTGTTTTTGCACCGACAGTAGCCGTTGCGGCGACCCGTTCGCACACATGCATGTTTTCCCGTTTCCTGAATCTTGCATTCACTGTTTGAATGCATGATCATTTTCTCTTGCTTACATTCAGTTTTTTCATGCATTCGAAGCTTCCCATGTTTTTAGTCGCCCACCAGTAGGTCTAGACAACCTTGGCCCGGGCCTTGCCTTGCCTGGAAAGCATTGCACATTTTTGAGAGGGAAGGCTCTGCCTTCCTCCCAAAAAATGAACAAAAATGGCGAGACACTGTCCTCCAAACATGCTCTTTGCAAATCTAAGAGGCGGTGCTCTGTTGGCCCAAAAAATTTTGCAATGCAGTCCTCGGGCTTGCATGCTTAACTGACTGAAATTGCGCATTGTGCAATCTTAGCCCCAAGTAGGTCAACCTAGATTGCGAACTGTGCAAATCCAATAACCAACCAACCTCCCAATAGTCCAAATTATCTTTTGCGTAGTTCCGGCAATCAGTCTCCCAGTCTCTCAGTGAAAATTGCACAATTCTTCTCGTAAGACTTATGAGTATGTTGCATGTTAGTCCTCAAGTTTTTTTTGGTTTTCAATTGACAGATTTCTTTCCATGAATGTTGCCGTGTCTCCAAGTATAGTAGGTGTTCATTCGTCTATCAGCAGTTTAGGTTCAGTGGCCTCCAAGAGAGCAAGATTAAAGGACATCGTCCGAAGTGCAACTGGAGATGCAGTTGAGCAAGTGTCTATGAGTTTGTCGATTTAAGAAGACTCCAAGTTGCTCATAGACAAAGACATCAAGTTGAAATGAAAGGACATCAATAATACATTCTCAGGAAGATTTGGGGAAGATCTGGAAGATCGCAAGGTATATGTGAATATTCACAAGTTCGGCTTCTACCGGATTGCATGCAGGTATCCCACGTTTCCATTCGCGGTCATGATACATTGGATCGTCTCGCACACTGATCTCGAGATGATGGCGTTAAGCAGTTTGAGCAAGACAGAGATTGCTACCTTTAGGGCGAAGGAATTTTAGTAGTTGTATCACTTGCCACAACCAGTGATCATAATGGAAACACCCTTCATTAGTCCCAACGACATTGCAAACTCTAGAGATATCTTGAAGATCTGGGTGAAAGAGCTAGCCAAGTTCAGGATGACACCCAACCATGTTTACAAGACAAAGATATTGTGGAAGGCATATCATTACTTGGTCATCTTTTCATGTTGCGTATACGTCCAAGAGAGCATGGATACCTTCCCGTAGAGTTGGGTGATCATGTTGGACCAACTGGCCATTGAAGGTAGACCATGCAACTGGTCCAACATGTTAGCTCACAGGTTGAAGGAACAGGTGACAAAAGCTCGATAGCCACTAAAAGGGAATCAAGCATAGATGTACATGTTTGCATACATTCTCGATGCAATCTGTGCCCATCAACAGTTCCCAGGCTTATTTTGGGCATGGACCTTAGTAGAAACCTCTGTACACACTTACTGCAGATTATTTTTTGAATACAAATTTTGCGGAGTCATCAAACAGTTGTCAGACCATATTTTCACCCCAGTGTACAAGATGATATTTGAGCAGGATCCACCTTGCATGTCACAAGAAACAATGGAGGCATTGATCAACATAGAGGATTGGTATACCTCACCTCTTGGCACCTTCATACATATGTACAGTGCAGAGAAGCCTCTACAAGTTTTATCGAAGATTTCCATGGACAAGCTTGTCATGCAAGAAGTGTCATATCACATCTCGACAGGATTGTTAGCTAGACTGCATCAGAAAAAGAAGGTACCCTGGTCCACTCTTCCGGTGTGGATTAGTTTGTACAAGATATAGAATCTCAAGCATGTTGATGTTGAGACAGAAGAGTTCAAAATATTTACTTTTGGCACTAGAAGTTTGAATCCACATGACCCACATTGCTTTGTAAAGGATCACTATGCAAGAGTGAAATTTCCTTGGATCCATGGGGCATGTCATTGGGCTGAGGAAGACCCTTGGAGATATTGCCACAACTTCTCCAGGCTCAATGAACTGGTCAACATAGCTGTGGAATGGTTAACGAAGTAGCATCTAGGAGAGCACCATCATCATCAGCAACAGAAGGTAACATACCTACATGTGACAAAGGCAAGAGGAAGATTGTTGACAGTGCAGAGGCAAAACAAAGCTGCAAGTTAAAAGAAAACCCACTTGTGGAAAAGTAGCTTTGGAGATAGAGGTGAAGAGGTGACAACACAATAGGAGGAACATGCGAAGGCAGAGAGAGAAACAGAGGGTGGAGGAAATAGTGAAGGAGCTGCAAGATTTGAAGCAACAACTCTGGGAAGAACAAGAGCTACATAGACAGGAGAAGGAATTGTAGTAGGGATAGACACAACAAGAGGCACAACATGTACAGATTGATGAAAATGTGCCCATACAGGTTGTAGACTCACCTGAGCAACTGGTACATAGCAAACAAGGCGAGAAGTCACAACAGCAGGACTTCGCTTAAGAGATTTAATAGATACTTGAGTAGATGGATATGGAGATGGGGCAACCAGAGTCAGAATAGGATATTGACCTCATGCCTTACGACAAAGAGGTCAACCCATCGACTTCACCAGATATGGAAGCAGAGTAAGTTCTGAGCGATCAAGGAGATACTTAGATCCTTGAAGACAATCTAGAAGTAGAGATGCACAACATATCATTCGACGAGTCACAGCATGGAGTTGTGCAATCGCGCAGAGTGACTACTCTGGATTTCCATGCATCTCCTGCGCAGATTGAAGAATAAGTGACCGTATTTGATGTGTGCAAGCATCCAACAACATTGGATGATTCTTCCAGAGCATGTGCTGATGCCACCAGCTCAAGTGTTCGCTTCTTGATAGCAGAGAACGAGCGAATGGATAAGGAGTTACAAATGACCAAGCAGGGAGGAGAATAGGTTACAATATCTGCCAGAGCAGAGTTGAAGAGAGAAATACTGAATGAGGTATTGTCTCTTGAGATAGTCATGTAAATATTGTATTCCATATTTGTCACCCTGGATAAGTCAGTTGTCCATCTCAATGGTTGGTAGTAGCGTTGTGCTAGGAGAGCATGCATCTTGTTAGATTTTCACACTGCCATCGACCGCATGGAAACATGGAAAATGAAATACAAGGCAACCCCATTACACTTGCCCAAGTTGATGAAGCCCAAGGCAATAGAGTTGAAGGCATGCTTCCGGAGTCAGATTCAGAGCTATGAGAAACTCTCGTAGCTCATCACCAGTTTGTAGGCTTCACATGCACGGGTGTTTATAAGCATGGAAGTTGTTGTGCGCGTGCATGTGATCCCATCCATTGGGACACTCACTGAGGAAAATACAAAGAATCAAGTCCGGTTGGAGCTGGACATGTATTTTGACGAGTTGATGTGCATAGCCACCAGCGAAGACTTGGCGATCAGTGTAGACACTATGCATCAATATGGCACTGGTCTGACCACACTCAAGATGATGATGCACATGTTATCAGACAAGTTGGACAAAGGAGCCAAATCAGTGTACTCGGATGCAACAGAGGCAAGAGTCCGTTTCCAAAAAGATGTCATCATAGCTTATAGGGACACCATCACAGACTACCAAGATTGGCATTAGTTCACCACCGTCAACCATCATGATGATGTCGAAGATGTGGCCTTCCCACATTTTTCCGAGTCTTAGTGATGTCTTCCATGGCTTTCTCAAGCCTATTTTGTCTCACATGGGTACATGGGCAGATTGTATGTAACATCTTATAAAGTGAAATTCCAAGTTTTGATAGTTGAATGTAACAATCATAGAGTAGTTGAAGAATCATGAGGGTAGGTGAACAATGACAAAGGGAAATTTCAACGGTCACCCCTCCCTTTGCTATTTATAGAACCTCATAACTCTGTGTACAGGCTTTTGGGGAGCCAAGCAGTATGTTAGAGAAATCTTGGAGTGTATTGTAACGAGCCTTGACTTCTCCAAAGTGCAGTGCTAGTACATCTCTTTGGAGGAGCAGGTGACAATGACTATAACATTTCATTCTCGGGACTAGTGCTTCGTCATGGTTGTGTTGTATGATTGGAACTTTCACTTCATAGTATAATAGAGGCAAAATGTTTCATGCATATGTGTTATTGTATTTCAGTTATTTTGGTTACCCTAACGATATATGTAGTTGTTTTCTTACGCATGTATGTGTAGACTCTTTCTGTATATGTATGTATGTATCTTACTGAGATGTGTCATTGGTTTAACCATCACTTTGGATTGTTGGTTCACCTACCTTCTAGTTCGTGATGCAGCTTTGCTTGTGTGTTCCCTTCCAAGTCACGTGTTTCCACAAGTTTCCAAGGGGCGCACTCACCCCACCTTTTGTGTGTTAGGACCATTCATGCACCTTCCTTGGCTTGTTTCACATGTCACACCCTTGCTACCAACAAGGACATCTTACTTATCTTTGCACACAACCGCAGTCAAGGCAATATCGTATGACCCACTGCTGGGACTCCTACACCAAACGATCTAAGGTCTAGTTGGGACTTCTTACCGGGGAGATCCAATGACATGTTGGTAGGTCTAGCATCGTCAAAATTTCTGATGCTAGAAGGAGGGCTAGATGAAACGTTGTGTCCTCTCATCTTCTTTTGAATCTTTGCACATCCATGATGGATACTATCAGACTCATCCCTCTGTGATGTTTCTCGCATGCCGAATCTCTTTTCATCACGAGGGAGTTTTTCGATCTCTTGTCCAGATTAATGTATGACGATGAAGGTGAAGTAGCCTGGCATGTGCACTTACAAGACTTCTATGAATTTATTGATGATGTAGATGACTTCTCTGATGAAGAGGCCTACCTGCTGCTTGCACACACAGTTCACGAATCCCCATAATGATGGTGTCGCTGCCTGCCACTCGATAGCATGCACTCACTTGACTAGTTCTATGATCTCATTGAAGCTACTTTCCATCATTTTGATCCAGAACCTCTTGACAAAAAAATGTTAAAACAATGGAAGAATTAGCAAGAATCGCCTATGAATTTTTGTGACCACTTCCGTGTATTGCAGTTTGAAGCTTCGAAACATGAGATGAAATTCCAGTATCTCATGGACAAATTTGAATGTTGTCTTACCAAATCTGTCAATCCCAAGAAGAAGTTGAATTTCAAACCCTACTCATCATACTTTGGTGATGAAGCTACCTAATCAGAGACAGACACGGTCACTGTCACAAGTGACTGCCCATCATCCCCTCATCAAACAGCTCCACCACCATAGAGTGATGCAGCATGACATGCACATACGTCTATTGAACTATCACATCCTCCTAACATCAATTCTCTCAAATTTCGTGTAGATTTGGTTGCGAAGCCCATGGGTTGTCACATGCATGTCTTACCTCAACCTTTGTCTTCGCATTCTACTGATCCTCTGGATTGCACTCTCTTTTTTTCTTCCATTTTGGACTCTACATCTATTGTGAACAAGGATCAAGCTATTGACGGAGTTGGTGTCGCACAACCAACCTGTGTTGTCATTCATGAAGAGTATGACTGGGAGCTTGAACATCAACTCGCAACGAAGGATGATTCCCTTATGTCCGTGCCTCCTCTGTTTTTCCCTAACATCTTTGGTGATTCCGCCATCCTTGATTTCGCATGTGTATCTCCATCTATGGATTCACCCATTGTTGATCATTCACAAAACACACTGGATTTCAGTCCATCATCTGACAGTGGAGAGGGCAAATAATTCTTTGAAAATCCACTTAATTTTCATCTACCTTTTCCAGAAAGGCAGAGAGTGAATTTTTCCACTTATCATCTGCCACTCTATTTGATTCATCAGATCATGAGGATGCTAATGAAATCATTGATTTTGTTGATCGTAGTTGTCGTGATCTATCTACCCCCATATTTGATCATGATGACGATTCTATCACAGTTGATTTTTCAAAGCCACCTGTTTATGATGATCTATCTATTGACGAAGTCGAAACCCCACACACTGTTGAGGCACTTCAGCCCAAGTCGATGGTTATGTCAGGCTCTTGCTATCTTGAGATTGGTTTCACTTATGATCAGGAAATTGTTGAAACACCCAAGGCTCCTCTCACTTATCTGTATGCATTGAATATCAATCTCACACATAGATTATGTTTCCTCCACTTGAACTACACAATCCCATCGCTCATGCATTGGAGGAATCTTACGCAGCAAGCACATGTGCACGACGCAAGTTGTCTTTGTTCATCCCAATCGAAACAACTATGTTGGCTTGGCTTGGAATGTGTGTCGACTGATCAAGAGCATGGTAGATGCTACATGTTACAATCAAATAAGTGTGGAAACCAGGACAAACAAAGAATTGAACAATACTTCCTTAGGTGTTAGACTTGTTTTTCATGAACAAGGTCCATGCAGAGAGCTCGGGATCTACTAGTGTGTTGCCAATTGTTGTAGCGACTACAACCACCCTCCAAAATTTTGCCTTAGCTTCGTTTTCAAGCCTCCCTACCAACCATCCTTAGCAGCACGTCTTGCACTATCAAGTACATAGGCTTCAACTGATTTTCAGTGGCTTGCCAGCCTATGCATGTCAATTTGCTTCACTCCCTTCACAGGCTGCCATCTTGGACTTAGGTTATTTAATGACTAAGAAACTCCCCCAAAGAATTGTGAATTCTAGAGAGGAACCAACCTTCCCTCCATAAATCGTGCAAATCTGTTGGGCTCAAGAATTGCACAGAACAGTCAGATAGGCCTCCCACAGAAGACTGTGCAATCTTGCCCGACATTGGGCCTCGGCTAGAAATTATACAATTATGGGAGACAGTCACCTACTGACCCTAGGAATTGCACAATCCCTTAGGGACAGCCAGCCCAACTCAGCCCAGAAACTGAGAAAATTTTCATCCTAGTCTCGTAGACCGATGCATTTGCCTTCATGTTGATTGTTTCCCTCTGGGACCCATCAAACCTTATTTGCATGCATGGGCTTCTTTTCCCGAAATATCAGAAAGCAACATGCAAAAAGCATCCCTAGATTTTAGGGATATATGTTTAGAAGATGGAGGTTACATGCAAAGATCATATTGGAAACTGCCCTCCAAGTGTTGCTTTTTCCTAGATTTGTGGCATGCACATCATGAGACTCAAACTTATTTATTCGACACTACATAGCTCATTCTTCACACTGGTCTTGGAGCTCTAACATCCCACATCACATCTAGGAGTCATCAACATGTTCAACTCATTTTTTTTTTGGGTAAGTCCACTTTACACGTCCTGTGCAACTTTTCTATTGCTTTTTGTGTTTTGGCTTGTATGAGTCTTGTTTGCTTGATTTCAATGAGCGCTTGCTATAGTTTGCATGCATGTTAGCCTGTACAAGCATTGTTTCAGTTCTCGTTTGCATCTCGATGTTGTCGCATACATGACAAAGTTTTTGCACCAATGGTCGTCGTTGCGGCAACCCGCTTCACACACATGCATGGTTTCGCATTTTCTGAATCTTTCATTTACTTTTTTTCATGCATGATCATTCACTCTTTATTACACTCATTTTCTCCATGCATTCGAAGCTTCACATGTTTTCAGTTGTCTGTCGGCAGGTCTGGGCAACGTTGGCCCCGACTTTGCCTTTCCCAGACAACATTGCAAATTTCTGAGAGGGAAGGCTCTGCCTTCCTCCTAGAAAATGTGAAAAAATAGCCAGACACTGTCCTTCAGGATTGCTCTATGTAAATCTGAGAGGAGTGCTTTGTTGGCCCATAAATTTGTGCAATGCAGTCCCTGTGCCTGCATGCCTTGCTAACTAAAATTGCGCAATCTCAGCCCCCAACAGGTCAGCCTAGATTGCGCACTACGCAATTCTAGTAGCCAACTAGCCTTCTAATAGTCAGGACTGTCTTTTGCATAGTTCTACCAGTCAGTCTCCTGACCTCCCAGTGAAAATTGCACAATTATTGTCGTTAATCTCCCGAGTATGTTGCATGTTAGTCCTCAAGTTTTCTTTGGTTTTTCAACTGAAAAATTTCTTGCCATGAATGTTAACATGCCTCCAGGTATAATAGGTGTTCGTCCCTCTCTCAGCAGTTCAGGTTCAATGGCTCCAAGAGAGTAGGGTCAAAGGACACCATCAGAAGTGCAACTGGAAATGTAGTTGAGTAACTGTCTATGAGTTTGCTGATTTACGAAGACACCAAGTTGCTCGTAGACAAAGACATCAAGTTGAAATGGCAGGACATCAATGATACATTCTCAGTCACATTTGGATAAGATCTGGAAGACCGTATGGTCTATGTGAATATTCACAAGTCTGGCTTGTACCGGATTACATGCAGGTATCTCGCGTTTCCATGCACAAACATGATACATTGGATCATCTTGCACATTAATCCCGAGATGATGGTGTTAAGTACTGTCAGCGAGACAAATATTGCTACCTTCAGGGTGAAGGACTTTCAATAGATGTATCACTTGCTGTAGCTGGTGATCACAATGGAAACACCCTTCAGCAAACCCAACATCACTGCAAACTCTAGAGATATCTTGAAGAGCTGGGTGAAAGAGCTAAACAAGCTCAGGACGACACCCAACTAGGTTTACAAGACAAATATACTATCGAAGGCATATCATTACTTGGTCATCTTCACATGCCACTTATATGTCCAAGAGAGCATGGAGACCTTCCCACAGAGTTGGGTGATCGTGTTGGACCAACTGGCTAGTGAAGGTAGACCATGCAACTGGTCCAACATTTTGGCTCACAAGCTGAAGGAAAGGGTAACAAAAGCCTGACAACTACCTAAAGGACAACAAGTAGAGATATACATGTCCACATACATTCTGGATGCAATTTGTGCCCATCAACATTTCCCAGGCTTGAGTTTGACATGGACATCAGAAGAAACCTTTGTACACACTTATTGTAGATTGTTTTCCAAATGTAGCTTCCGCAGAGTCATCACACAGTTGTCATACCATTTTGTCACCTCGATGTACAAGATGATATTTGAGCAGGATACACCTTGCATGTCGCAAGCAACAATGGAGGCATTGATCGACATAGCGGATTGGTATGCCTCACCCCTTGGAACCTTCATACAGATGTACAGTGTGGAGACTTCTCTGCATGTTTACCTAAGTTTTCCATGGACAAGCTCGTCATGCAAGAAGTGAAGTACTACATCTCGACAAGACTATCACCTAGACTGCATCGAAAGAAGAAGGCATCTTGACCCACTCTTCCTTTGCGGATCGGGTTGTACGAGATATGAAATCTCAAGCATGTTGGTGCCGAGATGGAAGACTTCAAAATATTTACTTTCAGCACCAAAAGTTTCAATCCGTACGACCCACATTTCTTTGTAAAGGACCAATGTGCGAGAGTGAAATTTCCATGGATCCACGGGGCTTGTCATTGAGCTGAGGAAGACCCATGGAGATATTGCCACAAATTCTCTAGGCTCAATGAATCGGTCAGCATAGCTATGGAATGGTTAGCGAAGCAGCATCTAGGAGAGCACCATCATCATCAACAATAGAGGGTAACATACTTGCACATGACAAAGGCAAGAGAAAGGTTGTTGATAACACAGAGGCAAAACAAAGCTATAAGTTCAAAGCATACTCACTTTTGGAGATAGAGGCAAAGAGGTGACAACGTGGTAGCAGGAATGCATAAAGACAAAGAGAGAAACAGCGGATGGAGGAAATAGTGAAGGAGTTGTAAGAGTTGAAGAAGAAACTCCAGGAAGAACAAGAGTTGCGCAGACAGGAGAAGGAAGTGCAGGAGGGACAAACACAACAGGAGGCACAACATGCATAGATTGATGAAACTGCACCCATACAAGTTGTAGACTCATCCCAACAACCGGTGCAAAGCAGACATGGTGAGTAGTTGTAGGAGCAGGACTTTGCTCAAGAGATTGAACAGATACTTGAGAAGATGGATATGGAGATGGAGCAGCCAGAGTCAGAACATGATATTGACCTCATGCCTTATGACCAAGAGGTCGACCCACCGGCTTCACTAGATCTGGAAGCAGAGAAAGTCCTGAGAATTCAAGGAGATACTGAGATCCTTGATGACAATATGGAAGCAGAGATGCATAACATATCATTCTATGAGTCACAACATAGAGTTGTGAAATCGCACAGAGTGACTGCTTAAGATGTCCACGCATCTCCTGTGTAGCATGAAGAACGAGTGATCATATCGGACATGCACAAGAATTTAGAAGCATTGGTTGATGCTACCAGAGAACATGTCGAAGCCACCAGCTCAAGTGTTCACTTAATTGATAGTAGAGAATGAGTGAAAGGCTAAGGAGTTACAAACGGCCAAGCAGGGAGGAGAACAGGTTACAACATCTGCCAGAGCAGAGTTGAAGAGAGTAATACTGAATGAGGTATCATCTCTTGAGACAGTCATGCGAATGTTGTATTCCATATTTGTCACTGTGCATAAGTCAGTTGTCCATCTCAATGGTTGGCAACAATGTTGTGCTAGGAGAGCACACATCTTGTCATATTTCCACACTGTCGTCGACCGCATGCAAACATGGACAATGAGATACAAGGGAGTCCTGTTACACTTGCCCAAGTTGATGAAGCCCAAGGCAGTAGAGTTGAAGGCACGCATCTAGAATCAAATCCGAAACTATGAGGAACTCTCGCAACTCATCACTAGTTTGCAGGCTTCACATGCATGGGTGTTCAGAAGCATGGAATTTGTTGTGTGCATGCAGACAATCCCATCCATTAGTACACACACCGAAGCAAAGAAAAATAATCAAGTCCCACTGGAGTTGGACATGTGTTTTGACGAGTTGATGCACAGAGCCAGCAAAGCAGACTTGGTGATCAGCGCAGACACTATGCATTAGTATGTTGTTATTCTGACTGCCCTTGAGACGATGATGTTCACGTTATTAGATGAGTTGGATAGAGGAGACAAATCAATGTACCTGGATGCAACAAAGGTAAGAGTTCGTTTCCAGAAAGATGTCACCACAGATTACATAGACTACTAAGCTTGGCATTAGTTCTCCATTGTCGACCATTGCAAGGATGTCGAGGAGTTGGTCTTCCCACCGTTTTCCGAGTCTTAGTGATGTCTTGCATGGTTTTTTGAAGACTATTTTGTCTCACATGGGTACATGGGTAGATTGTATGTAACACCTTGTAAAGTGAAAGTCCAAGTGTCGATAGTTGAATGTAACAGTCATAGAGTAGTTGAAGAGTCATGAGGGTAGGTGAATAGTCACAAAGGGGAATGTCAAGGGTCACCCCTCCCTTTTCCATTATACAGGCTTTTGGGCAGCCAAGCTTCCAATAGGAGTATCTTAGAGAATGATTGGAGTGTATTGTAATGAGCCTTGACTTCTCCACAGTGCAGAGCTAGTACATCTCTTTGGAGGAGAAGGTGATAGTGATTGTAACATTTCGTTATGAGGACTAGTGGTTGGTCATGGTTGTACTATATGATTGGAACTCTCACTTCTTAATATAATAGAGCCAACACATTTCATGCATATGTTGTTATTGTATTTTAGTTGTCTTGGTTACCCTAATGATATATGTCATTGTTTTCTTACGCATGTATGTATAGACTCTTTCTATATATGTATGTATGAATCTTACTGAGATGTGCTCTTGGTTTAACCATCACTTTGGATTGTTGTTTCAACTGCCTTCCAGTTTGTGAAGAATCTTTTCTCGTGTGTTCCCTTCCAAGCCACGTGTTTCCATAGGTTTCCAAGGGGCTCACTCACCCCACCTTCCGTGTGTTAGGACCATTCATGCACCTTCCTTGGCTTGTTGCACATGTCACACCCTTGCTACCAACAAGGACATCTTACTTACCTCTGCACACAACCGGGGTCAAGGCGATACCGTATGACCCACTGCTAGGACCCCTACACCAAACGGTTTGAGGTCTAGTTAGGACTTCTTACCGGGGAGATCCCCTAACATGTTGGTGGGTTCACCATTGTCAACATCATGTTAATGATTTGTAGCAATGTAATGAAACCAAATTATAAAAATGAAACTAGGAGCTAATCTATAAGGTTACATGTAGTACTTGACTAAGGATGGGGCCCTCCCTAGTTAGATAAGGAATTATTTATAAAAGTTGATTTCCTAATTTAGTAACACACCATTTGAATGTAATAGAACAAGAAATGGAACAAAACCATGAATTATCTATTATCAAAAGTTTAGAATTGAAAAACACAATTAATTCTCTCTCTCTTGTAGCTGAAGGAGAGCCACATATTGTGTATAAAGCCTCTAGAGTCTAAATCGTATTAAGAGGTCAAAGGATAGCCAATTGAATCTTCAAATTCTCAAGTTATTGCTTCTTGGGTACAATGAATTTCCAAAGTAGAATATACCAGACACATGTTGACTCATTCAACTATTGTGACAAGTGGCAACTTGGTATTTTCCATTATGGTCAGGCTTTCCTTGCATAGCAACCAACTACATCTTGTCACTTTCTTCATTAGGTAGTCAAATACTCACCTTGTAGACAACTATGTGGTAAGAGGTTAGCTAGAAGTGTTTTGTTCCAATCATCCCTAAGTGCCAACAATTATCATCGACGAATAATTTTTAGTGTGTAGCAACATCAGGGTTAGGTGAGTTGTAGCTCAATGTTTTGTCATTTTGTAGCATTTAGAGTTGTAGCACTTTGCTCCTATTGTGTTACAAGAACATTTTTCATTACTTTCCATGTGGTCATGTTACAACACCTATGTTATTGTGTATTATAGCGATGAGAGTTGTAGCAATCAGGTACCTAGGTGTTGTAAAGATATGAGGGCGTTGCTACAACTTGGAAGTTTTGTAGTAACACACAAGGGTATTGCAAAAACTTTCCTTAACCTATACTTCAAGAGTACCTACCTAAGCCTGCCTAACATATTTCTCATAGATCCTCATAATTAACATAAAAAGGTAAATTCATTCCTAAATAAATAATAATGAATGTTAAAGTGACATAAAAAGAAGATAAATATACTTCAATAAAAAATGCATCAATATGGGTAAAATAGGTGAAATGGTGGTGTAAAAAGGTAAAATGGTGCTCAAAAAGGTGTTAGACGGGTGTTAAAATGATGCCCATTTAGGCATATGTCACTTATAATGGAGTTTCCCACTCATATGAAATACCATGAGAAATTGCCACGAGCTACCTAATAACATGGGCCCATAAAATGTGATTATAAACTAATCATTGATTATATAAAGGTTATCCTAACTACTTTATGACTAAGTCAAGATTATCCCAAAATAAAAATGTCAATAGTGTAACATCCCCAACCACCCAGTTGGGGGAATTTCTATCCCAAACATATTAATACCACAAAATCACAATGATATGTATATATAATGTAGCAAAATAACATAATAATAAGCATGGAATCCATAAACTATAAAAAACATAAAGGAGTTTGACCACTTATCCGATAAAATATACCAATTGGTTGCAAATCTGTAATGTACCACCTAACCATAGACTAAGTTTCTCTAGCTCTCTTAGCAACAATTCACCCCCAAGCTAGTTCCATAACTCCACGATGCCAACATATACTCAGGCTAGCTACATGTCTAGTACTAAATATGAATAAGGCCAATGTAGTAGACCCCAGTAGCCTCCAACCAGCAAGCTCACATCCCCCATCAACCCCACACAACACAAGGTAGTGCACCCACTTCTCTACACCCACAATCCATTAAGTTGTGCCACTACCCTTCCATGGTTTCCAACTTGGGCCATCCCTAGATGTCTTAGAACCCTATGGATTCCAAGAGTTCCAATTACCCTCAATAGTCTCTAAGTACCCTCTAGGCCCATATGGGGACACTTGTCCCTCCAAGGCTCCAACCTTTTCTAAGGTAGCCCAAGGAGAAGTGTACTCAGACCTTGACCCACCTAGGGTCCTCGGGGTATAGTATTAAAGGATTCTTTGATTCTCCCTAGAACCAGGACCATAGTCATCCCATGGAAATATCTAAGAGAAAGTTAAGTTGAATGTGTCATATTACCTTCCTTTCACCTTTTATTTATAATTTAGGATAATAATATATTATTGTATTTTGATATTGTTCTTAAAGTTATTTTAGCAGTAATATAACCATAATAATTATTTGTCTTAAGAACCACATCTTGGTTCTTACACTTCATCTTTCCCTTTTTTTGGAGTCTTATCCCCCCATACTCTCTTTGCCCCCACCCTGCATCCATGTTGTCATTTATTATTACACATGTGATTTACATGTTAAGTCTTCTAGTATCTCTAGCCTTTTAACACATAGGTTGTCTGGCCTTTTAACACACAGCCACCTTAGCCTAACTAGATAGGAACCTTGGCCTTAAAGCACATTAGTATATTTCACCAATGAGTTGACACATTTATATGCCCAGAGGCACACATGCCTCAATGAAACCGATCTCACCAACCTAATAATAATGTATGTAAGTACATACAGGGGTCATCTTAGGGATTTACATTACCTTCCCCATTATTTATGCATTGTACTGAATTCATTATACAAACTCTTCAACTACATGCTCTACTTCCTACCATGAACTCTTTGTATGCATTTTTTATTTATACACTCCTAATCATCCATCAAGAAAAATATATTTTATAATCTTTATCACATAATATCTATGTTATTCTAAAAAAAAATCAGCTCTAAAATATAATCAATACTAAAAAATAAATTGGCATTCATATATAAAGGCTTATCTACAATCTTGTAACAAGACCACTTAATCATGCATGACACTAATGGAACTAAATCACTAATTGAGTGTTTAACTTCATTTTCATCATAACTATCCATATCAATGTGTTTTCTGGATACAAATACACTTGATCTTTTATCTTGCCAATTCCAATCATTATGTTCCAAGCATTTATTTATTTGTATGCTTATTCTCCAACAATAGTTGGCTCAATGGTTTCTTCTTATATTACTTGGAAACAAATATGCATCATCCTTGTTATTGGCCTTGAAAATCTTCCACAATATCTCTAATTTAAAAACTTGTGTCAAGATAGGAGTGCTTCTTTAAGTTTTTTGGATGGTATGTTGATTCCTTTTTCTTATATCTCCTATGTTTACTTAGATAGGTGATCTAGAACAAGTTGTTTGAATCAACCCTTGAGGAATTCAACCTAAAAGTAATAGATTATTTCTACTCTTATAGGAATATGTATCCTTTAAACATGCACCATTTATGATAGCACCAATTATTTCTCTCTTGTATGTAATATAAATTTTTTTGAAAAAAAAAAGGGCTGAGGAATGGGACACAGATTTTAGAGGCTGGGACGGTTACTTGTTGGGATCTTTTTAGATTGTTCCTTATAGAAGAAGAAATTTGAGATAGTACATAACAACTGATAACTGGGTAAAAAGGGACAATTTCTGTTTTCTTATCAATTGTGCTTATACAACAGGGGACAAGAAAATTGGGGAAATGTTTTGAAAAAGGAAAAAGGGTGGGTTTCCAATTGGTATGGTGTGCTGGCCATCCACTAAAACAAACAAAACAACAGTTAACAACCTTGGGACAGGTAGGCATCTAGCACATTTTCTATTGGCTAACAATATTCTTCTGGCAGGAGTCACTGTTTGGAGGGGAGAAAACTAAACAGTAAGGAAAATAAATCAGGAGATAGGAGGGACAACACAATAGCAAGAAAGCGAATTTCAAATTTCTAAGCGACAGAACAGTAGGAAGATTAAGAAATCAAACTACTAGAAGGGGCAAGGAAGCGGAGACTGGAATTCAAATTGCAGGAGGAGACACTCACGGGAAGAGAGGAAAAATAATTCAAGTTGTGGGGAAAGCATTTGAACTAAGGAAAAGAATTGTTCAAACTGCTTGGGAAAGAGGAACATAGAGAAGACAAGAGGGAAACCATAGAATAAGAAAAATCTAATGGTCAACAAAAATGTATAGGAGTTATGAATCACACTCTTGGTTGACAAGGAGTCATAAGGAAATCATATTCAAGTGGGGATTGATTTCCTCTCGATTGCGCATGGGCCAAAGGGTGGACATGGTGTTTCTTAGAAATCCCTAAGGGCTAGAGTGGAGAAATTACTCCTAGAAACTCCTGTAGGATTTATAGAGTCTCTCTTGTTGTATTTGTTTTATTGTGGGTTATTGCATTCTAAAGGGTGGAGACAAGTGGTCTCTAGACTCCTTGGACATTTCTTGAACTACAACTCAATTGGTGGGTGGAGGTGGAGAAATCACTGAAGTCCCTAAATAAATTGGTGATTGTGTTTAAATATTTAAGCATAAGGCCCCTCAGCCTCTAGAATCTGGCTCGGGGGTGATATCTATAAGTGAGGACTAGATGTAGTTTCCTATTTTTGAGTGCAGGGTCATAGCCCTAGACACAATTCGCCAAAAGTTTCCAATATAGGTGTTCCTCATGTATTTTCAATTGGGTACGGTTTATGCTTTTACTAGTGACAATTTTAACTAATAGATGTTTTTGTTGTTTTAAAAGTGTTGGAGCAATGTGTGATGGCATTGGTCACGTTTCAACAGAAAACAGTATGGATAATCCTTCATATTTGTAACAACATACTTCAAATGGAAATGTCAAAAAAAGTTCCACATTAGACATTTTTCATCGACGTTTCAAGACTAAACCAAGACCAATCGTCGGGACAAAGTCAAGTAGGAAAGAAAGAAAAATGGATAATATTAACAGTAGAGAGAGTGAGGAAAAATGGGTGACAGTTTTTGAGAGTAGGTTAATAAATATTAATATAATGTTGATGGTGTTGGACCCACCAACATGTCAAGGGGATCTCCCCGGTAAGAAGTCCCAATTAAACCTCATACCGTTTGGTGTAGGAGTCCCAGCAGTGGGTCATAAGGTAATGACTTGACCGTGATGTCGCACAAATCCAAGTAAGATAAATCTTTTAGTAGCCAGGGTGTGATCGCTATAGTGAGTTAGGGAAGATGCATGAAAGGTTCTAACACAAAGGGGGTGAGATGACTTTGCCCCTTGACAACCTGTATCAATACTCAGTTGGGAAGGGAACACAAAAGCACAGATGCATCACAAGCTAGAAAGCAGAACACTCAACAATCCAAAGTGATGGTTAAAATAAAAACATATTTGCAAAAATAATCGTATAATAGCATACAAATCAGTTCATACACAAATACGTAAGTTAAACAACATATATCATTAATGCAACCAGAACAGTCCAACTACAATAACAACATATGCATGAAAATATGTTGGCTCTTATTATATAAAGAAGTGTAAGTTCCAATCATACAATACATCCATGTAAACCTGCTAGCCCCATCAGTGAAACATTACAACCACATCTGTCTGCTCCTCCAAAGAGTTGTACTAGTTTCGTGCATTGGAGAAGCCAACGCACATTAGAATATTGTCCAAGCTTTCTTCAAGGTAGTCTTAATAGAAGCTTGGCTAACCAAAAGCCTATACCATGAGTTATGAGGGAATATTTATAACAAAGGATGGGGTGACCCTAAACATTCCCCTTTATGACCATTTAACTATCCTCGTGACTCTTCACCTACTCTATGATTGTTACATCCACTATTGAGAATTGACTTACACTTGACATGACTCAACATTACAATACATAGCTACCCATGTGAACAATGGCTTGAACAAGCCAAACTAGACATCATTCTGACTTAGACAACATAGAAGTCCAATTGCTCTACATCCTCATGCTGATCAACAGTAACATATTGATGCCAAGATTGGTCGTCCTTGATAGTGTCCATGTGCTCTGCCAAGATATCTATCTAAAACCTAAACCTTGCCTCCATAGCATCTAGGTACATTGCTCGGGCTCCCATATCCAACTCGTCTGAGAGCATGTCCATCATTGTCTTCAATGTGGCTAGACCAACAACATACTTGCGCATGATGTCTGTAATGATATGCAAGTTTGGGTTGGTGGCAGTGTGCATCAACTTGTCGAAGTACGATTCAAGCTCCTGTTGGACCCGCTTCTTCGTCTTCACCTAAGTGAGAGTCCCAAGTGATGGGATCGCATAAGTGTGCACTATAGCATCCATGATCTTGAATACTCATGCATGGGAAGCTTGTATGCTAGTGATGAGCTGCGGTAGGTCTTCATAGTTCCGGATCTGACTCCAAATACGTTCTTGTAGCTCAACCGCATTGGACCTCATCATCTTTGACAAGTGAAGCGAGGCTCCCTTGTACTTCATCATCCATGCTTTCATGTTATCAACAACAGCATGTATGTTCTTCAAGATGCATGCTCTTCTCACACATCATTGCTACCATCTGTGGAGATGGAAAGCTACTTGGTGCACAGTACCAAACTTGGAGTACAATGCTCACATAAATGTGTCGAGGGACAATACCTCATCTAGTATTGCATTGTTTAGTTAAGCTTGAGCAGACATTGTCACCAATTCTCCTCCTTGCTTGGCCACCTATAGTTCCTTTGCCATTCACTCATTCTCATCTATGAGGAGACAAACACTAGAGCTAGTGGCTTCGGCGTAGACTCTAGTTGCATTGGCCAAAGCAGTTGGATGCTTGTGCACATTAGTCATGGTAACTTGTTCTTCAACTTGCATAGGATATATTTGGTCCTCCAGAGTTGGTACTCTATGAGACTCCACAACTCTATGATGAGATTCCTCAAAGGAGATGTTGCGCACTTCTGCTTCTAGCTAACCACTAAGGATCCCAGTTCTTCCTTGGTCATCCGAGACTTGCTCATCATTTGGATGCATTGAAGTGGGTGAGTCGACCTCTTTGTGGTGAGGCATGAGGTCGGTGTCCTGTTCCAACTCCTGCTGCTCCATGTTTGCATCCAACTATTCAAGTGCCTATTCTATCTCATGAGCAAATTCTTGCCCCTGCAATGGTTCACCCTATTTGCCTGATGCTAGCTGTTCAGATGAATCAACAACTTGTACAGGTGCTGCTTCATCTATCTATGTATGATGTACCCCCTACTATATTTGCTACTACTGCACTTCCTTCTCTTGTTGGCGCAGATCTTTTTCTTTACGGAGTTTCTCCCTCATCTCATGCAACTCCTTCTCTACTTCTTCCATTATCTTCTTATCCCTCTTCCTTCACATGATTTACTTGTTGCGTTGCTGCCTCTTTGCCTGAATAACCATAACTACTTGCTCTACAAGTGGATCTACATGAGACTTGCAGCTTTGCTCCTCCTCCATGCGGTCAAAAATCTTTCTCTTCCCTTTGTCGCACAGAGGTATGCTTGGCTCTGTTGCCTCTACTGTTGTTGCTACTATTGGTGCTCTCCGTGATGCTTCTTTGCTAACCACTCTATGGCGAAGCCGACCTGTTCATTGGGCTGGAGGAATTCTAGCAATACCTCCATGAGTCTTCCTCGGCCTAATGAAATGCCCCATGGATCCAGTTGAACTAAACTCTCATGTAGTGATCCTTCATAATGCAATGTGGGTCATATAGGTTGAAGCTTCAGAGGTCGAACGAGTACTCTTCATCTATTCTACTTCGACATCCACTTGCTTGATACTCTAGATCTCATATAACCCAATCCACAATGGAAGAGTGGGCCAAGGTGCCTTCTTCTTCCGTTGTAGTATAGCTGTCAATCCTGCTGAGATGTGATACGCTACTTCCTACATGACCAATACGTCCAAGGAAAACTTTGGCAGAACATGCAAAGGCCTCTCCACACTCAACATTCGGATGAAAGTGCCGAAGGTTGAGGCATATCAATTTGCAATGCCTAACAACACCTCCATTGCTTCCTTTGACATGCAGGGCAGATCTTGTTCTAATGGGGTGACAAAATGGTCAGACAATCGTATGATTACTCCTCTAAAGTTGCATTCGGACAACAACTTGAAATGTGTGTTCACAATAGTCTCCGCAGGTGACCATGCCCACTCCAAGCTTGAGAACTTGTGTCGGGCACAGACAACATCTAGGATGCAGGCGAACATATAAATCTCTACATGTATACCCTTGGCTGATTGTCGAGCCTTCGTGACTTGTTCCTTCAGCTGATGAGCTAGTATGCCAGACTAGTTGCATGGTCTTCCTTCTCTAGCCAGTTGGTCTAATGCGATCACCCAACTCTGAGGAAAGGCTTTAGTGCTCACTGGGCCACTCAGTCGACATGTGAATATGACCAATTATTGGTACACCTTCCATGATATCTTTGTCTTGTAGATTTGGTTGGCTGTCATCCTAAAACGAGCTGGCTCCTTTACCCAATCCTTCAGAATGTCTCTTGAGCTACCTTTGCTGTTGGGCAAGCTGAATGGAAGACTCATGACAGTCACAGGCTCTGACATTTGATACATCTCATCATAATATCATGGCCAGAAGGTTGCAAGCTTCTTCCCATTGACACTGCTCAAGGGCATCATCTCAGGATCAGTGTGAGAGACAATCTAGTGAATCATGTCCCCACATGGGAACATGGGGTATCTGCATGAAATCCGGTACAAGGTGGACTTGTGAATGTTCATGTACACCTGACAGTCTTCGAGGTCTTCCCCAAAAGTTCCTACGAATGTTTCATTAACCTTTTTCCACTTCAGTTTGATGTCCTTGTCTAGATACAGCTTCGTATCTTCATAAATCGGTAGACTAGTGGACACCTAC
Organism: Pinus taeda; assembly: GCA_000404065.3. Classification (NCBI taxonomy): domain Eukaryota; kingdom Viridiplantae; phylum Streptophyta; class Pinopsida; order Pinales; family Pinaceae; genus Pinus; species Pinus taeda. Next base: position 97,609 of record APFE031294024.1, read on the forward strand.
TCAACTGTTGCTCCAGCTACAAATCCATCAGTGTCCTATGATCTTGTTCTCTTGGAAGCCATTGAGACAAATCAAAACCTGAAAGATCTGGAAACAAGAAGCATGCATGGAAAGAAATATGTTAGTGGAAACAAAGCAAATCCAGGGAAGGACACAACACATATCTGGGAAAATGATGAGAAAGATTGCGCAAATTTTACTAGGAGGCTGGGTGACTAGCTGCCAAAACTAGAGAAAAGGTAGTTTGGGCTATTTGGGAGGCAGGACTGGTTGCTAGATCTGGGAAATGTGCAATCCAGTCAGGCAGCTAGCTGCTAGGATTACACAATGTGCAATTCCAGTGGGGAAGGACTGTTGGCCCAGGGACAAATTTGCACAATTTCTTGGGCCAAGCAGGAACTTTCCTCCAGAAATACGTGAAACAGTTCTGAAGGCTAGTGTTGGGTAGGAATGCACATTTCTAGACAGGAAGATGAGTCTTCCTTCCCCAGATTGCACAATCCATCCTTGGTGAAAGCAGAGTCTCGACCAAGGTTGGCCCAACTCACCGATGGGCAACTGAAAGTAAATAAGACAATGAATGCATGGTGACACTAAGTGATATCATAAGTGATTGACAACACATGCAAAACATGAATGAAAGATTCAGCAAACAGATCAACATGCATGTGGGTGAGGCAGTTTGTCAGTTGGGCGAATGTCCGTGGAAAATAGTTTCATGCATGCGACAGTAGTGAGATAGCAACGAAAACTAAAACAGAGCTAGGAAAAGCTAGTATACCTGTAAATGATAGCAATCTCTCAAATAAATCAAGAAAACAACACTCACATAAGCGAATACACAAAAAGTGATAGATAAGCTGAAAAAGACAAGTTAAGGCCACTTACCCATAAATAGGTGAGCTGGATGTGTCAAAGAGTCCTGGATGTGTTGTGGGATGTCAAAGCTCCAAGATCGATGTCAATGAATGCACTCTTATGCGTCGAATAAATAAGTTTGGTCTCATGATGTGCATGCCACAAATCTAGGAAAAAGAGACACTTAGAGGGAAACTTCTAAAACAACTTTGCATGTAACCCCCAGTTGTTAATAATAGCTCCTTGAATGATGGGATGCCTTTTGCATGTTGTCTCTTGCTATTCTGAGAAGGGGAAGTCATGCATGCATGCAAGTCAAGTTTCCTCAGTCTCGGATGGAACTGGTCAACCAAATTGTTCATGCATGAAGTTGCTCAACTTCTTGGGAAAAATGCGAATCCCTGGCTAGGATTTGGGCTGAATTCCCAAGAGGATTGCACAATTTCTAGGCAGAGCAGCTGACTGTTGCCCAGATTTGCAAAAATCTTGGGCTGAACAACCTTGCTAGGGAAATTTGCACAAATCCTGCTAGGAGTGTTGGTTGGTAGGATTGCACAATCCTTGAGCCCTGCAGGCTACCCTCTAGAAATGTGCAATTTTCATGGGAAAGCTACTCAGCCTGCAGCTAGACCAAGTCTGGGTGAAAAACCTGTGAGGGGAATGAATCAACTGTGATCGACAGGCTGCCTTTGTGCAAGGAAAACATCGATACTTGAGTACTTGATGAAGAAAGAAAAAGCACTGTGAAAGGTTGGTAGAGAGGCTCCAAAATAAGCTAAGGCAAAATTTTGGAGGGTGGTTGTAGCCGCTACAACAATTAGCAACACACTGGTATAACTCCACCTCTCTTAATGGACCTTGTTCGTGAAAATCAAGTCTAACACCTTCGGAAGTATTTTTCGTCTCTCATCTCATCTTGGCTTCACACTATCTTGATTGTAAGATGTAGCTTTTGCCAAACCATTGTTTTATTGGCACACATTCCAAGCCAAGGAAACACAGTTATTTTGATTGGGGGAGAGGAGTAGATAAGTGCACAAGCAGTATAGTCTTTAAAGTCTTAGGTTCATCTCTGATGTTTCTCCATTGCCAACATGCTTGGACAGTACCCCATGGAGTCACATAGGAACACAAGCATGGCTCTACTGCCAGCGTGCTTGGTCAGTACCCTGATGGAGTTACTTGCATCACCTCCCTGCGTAGGAAGCCTTTCTCTTCTTTTGCCTTATTCATTTTGCATTTTGAATTTTTTGAATTTTCATTTTTCATTTTTCACTGTGCATATCACTTATACATTTCAGAGGTGGAAGAGGGATCCCGACTTATTGAGAGTAGGAGAGGTTGCTCTAGTAGAGAAGTATTTTATTGTATCTCTGGCATGCCTGTTAAGGTTTTCCCCCTCACCTTACTCTACTTGACTGAGATGACATGGGTTAACCCAAAAAAAACCAACTAGAGAAGGTGACACTAGTTAGCGCGCAAACTTTGTGTCATCACCAAGGTTCACTTCGAGCAGTATGTATTTTCCTTCGACGTATCATGGACTAAGAGTAACAATCTCATCATATAGAGGAAAGATGAAAGATAACCAAGTAGTGATAGTTGTAGAAGCCTCTCGTACTTTACCTAGCTTACCTCAAGAGTCATACATGGTTTCATGCAAGACTAACTTATGAACGAAAAAACGAACTAACAAACATCAAAGCAAAGTAAAATCATAATTGAAAGTGAAAGCAAAGCAAGTAAGAAAACAAGCAAGCGAAAAAACCAGTAAACAAAGCATGTAAGCAAACGAGCATGCAAGAAAACAACTGAAAGCAAACACTACTCCTACTCCAACACTCATGGTGCATGGGACTGATCACATGAAATGATACTTCCAATGCAGCCACTGGCACATTGGTAAACCCATGTTGGTGAAGGCTTGGTCCGCGAGCAACCCAGTTATGCGAACCAACAAACAAGAAAGATATAAAAATGAAGACAACCGCACTTCGTGTTTCAAAGTGCCCATGGGACATAAGTGATTGCATGTGCATGACGGTCAGTCTATGGACTTACCATTGTGCTGTGTGACACTACATGCAACTTTGAAGCATGAGCACACTCTTGACTGTGACATGAAAGCAAATGAAAGAAACAAATATAGCATGCGTCGTGAACAAGTTCTTGCAATGTAAGACTCCTCCAATGCATGAAAAATGGGATTGTGCAGTTCGAGTGGAGGAAGTGTGATCTGTGAGTGAGATGGATCTTCAATGAATATAGATGAATGATGAGGAGCCTTACGTGATTGAACAATTTCATGACCAGAAGTGAGAGTAACCCCAAGAGAGTGAGGACTTGACATAACCATCAGCTCGGGCTGAAGTGCATCGAAAGTATTGGGTGTTTCAATTTCATCATTAGATAGATCATCATAAATGAGTCACTTCGAAATATCAACTGAGATAGATTCATGATCGTGACAAAAAATGGAAGTAAATGGATCACGACTACCACGGTTAGAAATATCAATGAATTATTCAGCATCCTCATGACCAAATAAATCAAACAGAGGGGTAGATGAAAAGTGAACAAACTCATCCTCTGTATCTCTGAAAAAGACAAATGAAGGATCAAGTGGATCTTCAATGAGTAACTTATATCCTCTGTTGTCGAATGATGGACTAATATCTGGTGAGTCATGCGAGTGATCAACAATGGGTGCATCCATGGATGAAGACACACATGCAAAATCATGAATGGAAATTTCACCAAAGAGGTTAGGAAAGAACGGAGGGGGATCAGACCGAAGGGAGTCATCCTTTGCCAAGTGTTGATGCTCAAGATCCCACTCATACTCTTCATGAATGACAACGCATGTTGGTTGTGCAACACCAACTTCGTCAATGGGTTTTTCCTCATTCACAACAAGTGAAGAGTCTAAAATGGATGAACACAAGACAACATCATTTGGAGGAATACCCGAGTGTGAAGATAGAGGTCGTAGACAAGAATTCATAGGAGAACTCAATGGACTCACAACCAAATCTGCATGAAAATTGAGTGAAGTGATGTTGGGGGAGTGTGAAGGATGAACAAGTGAGTGAGCATGCTATTTAGCATCACTTGGCAGTGGTGGAGTTGTTGAATGAGAGGGAGGCGAATAGTTAGTTGATACGGTGTCCACATCCTCATGAGATTGCATAGCTCAATCAATGAAGAATGTTGAGAGAGACTTGAATTCAAGCTTTCTCTTGGGACAGGCAAATTTCTTAACACAATGCTCAAATCTGTCCCAAAGATAAACAAATTTCATCTAGATCCTTGGAGCTTGAAACTGCAAGTCACGAAAACGCTGCCAAAAATCAATAACTGTTTCATGTGGAGCCCTCCATTATTGTAACAATTTCAAATCAAGATGGTCTGGATAAAAATGATAGAATGTGTCTTCAGTGAGATCACAAAAGTGCTCAAGTGAGTGCACGGCGTCAGCCGATAGGTTGAATACCCAACGAAATGGAGATTCTTGAAGTGTGTATGCAAGTAACAAATTGGCCTATTCATCCAAAAACTCATCTTCCTCATGAAGCATGGAAAGAAAGTTATGTAAGTACTCATGCCAGGCCACTTCACCTTCACCATCATACGTGTGAGTGGACAAGAGATTGAAAAGCTTCCCCGTGATGGATACATCTTCATGATTCAGAAAACACCATGGGGGAAGAAGAGTGCAAGACTCCATGAAAGATGTGAAAAGGTTCAAAACTGGATGAGAGGACACAACTTGTCATCAGGTCCTCCTTCTAATGCCAGAAATGTTGACGATACTGGACCCGCCAACATGTCAAGGGGATCTCCCCAGTAAGAAGTCCTAATTAGACCTCAGACCGTTTGGTGTAGGAGTCCCAGCTATGGTTCATAAGATAATTCCTTGACCGCAATGTTGCATAGAGGCAAGTAAGATAACTCTGTTAGTAGCAAGGGTGTGACCATTGCCGTTGCAGTGAGTCAGGGAAGATGCATGAAAGATTCTAACACAAAGGGGGTGAGATGAGTGTGCCCCTTCACAACCTGTACCAGTACTCAGTTGGGAAGGGAACACACGAGTGAAGATGCATCACAAGCTGGAAAGCAGAACAATCGACAATCCAAAGTGATGGTTAAACCAACAACACGTTTGCAACAAGATTCTTATAATTGCATACGAATAAGTTCATACAAAAATATGTAAGTTAAACAACATATATCATTAAGGCAACCGGAACAATCCAACTACAATAACAACATATGCATGAAAATGTGTTGGCTCTTATTATATAAAGAAGTGTAAGTTCCAATCATACAATACATCCATGTAAACCTGCTATCCTCATCAGTGAAGTGTTACAACCACATCCACTTGCTCCTCCAAAGAGATTTACTAGCTCTGTGCAATGAAGAAGCCAAGGCGCATTAGAATATTGTCCAAGCTTTATTCAAGGTAGTCTTAATAGTAGCTTCGCTGACCAAGAGCCTATACAATGAGTTGTGAGGGACTATTTATAACAAAGGGTGGGGTGACCCTTGACACTCCCCTTTGTGACCATTCAACTACCCTCATGACTCTTCACCTACTCTATAACTGTTACATCCACTATTGAGACTTGACTTACACTTGACATGACTCAACATTACAATATGCATGTACCCATGTGAACAATGGCTTGAACAAGCCAAAATAGACATCATTTTGACTTAAATAACTATAGAAGTCCAACTGCTTGGCATCCTCATGTTAATCAACAGTAACATATTGATGCCAAGATTCGTAGTCCTTGATAGTGTCCATGTGTTCCATCGAGAAATCTGTCTGAAACCTGAACCTTGCCTCCATAGCATCCAGGTACACTTCTCGGGCTCCTCTGTTCAACTCGTCTGAGAGCATGCACATCATTGTCTTCAATGTGGCCGTAGCAATAACATACTTGCACATGATGTCTACACTGATAGGAAAGTTTGGATTGGTGGTGGTGTGCATCAACTCGTTGAAGAACGAATCAAGCTCCTATTGGACTTGCTTCTTTGTCTTCACCTGGGTGAGAGTCCCAAGAGATGGGAGCGCATGAGTGTGCACTATAACATCCATGCTCTTGAATACCCATGCATGGGAAGCCTGTATTATAGCGATGAGTGGTGGTAGGTATTCATAGTTTCAGATCTGACTCTCGATACGTGTTTGTAGCTTGACCACATTGGCCCTCATCATCCTTAGCAAGTGAAGCGGGGCTCCCTTGTACTTCATCATCCATGCTTGCATGTTATCAACAATAGCATGTATGTTCTTCAAGATGTGTGATCTTCTCACACATCACTACTGCAATCCGTGGAGATGGATGATTGCTTGGTGCGCAATACCAAGCTTGGAGTACAATGCTCGCATAACTGTGTCGAGGGACAATACTTCATCTAGTATTTCCTTCTTCAGTTCAGCTCGGGCGGACATTGTCACCAAGTCTCCTCCTTTCTTGGCCACTTGTAGTTCCTTCGCCATTCACTCATTCTCAGCTATGATGAAAATAACACTTCAGCTAGTGGCTTTGGGATATACTCTAGTTGCATCGACCAAAGCAGCTGGATGCTTGTGAACATCAGTCATCATCACTTGTTCTTCAACTTGCACAGGAGATGTTTGGTCCTACAGAGTTGATACTCTATGAGACTGCACAACTCCGTGATGAGATTCATCAAAGGAGATGTTGTGCACCTTTGCTTCCATCTGGCCACCAAGGATCTTAGTGCCTCCTTGGTAATTCAAGACTTGCTCATCATCTGGATGCATTGAAGCGGGTGAGTCGACCTCTTTGTGGTGAGGCATGAGGTTGGTGTCCTATTCCAACTCCTGCTACTCCATGTTTGCATCCAACTATTCAAGTGCATGTTCTATCTCATGAGAAAAGTCTTGCCCCTGTGATGGTTCACCCTATTTGCCTGATGCCAGCTTTTCAGATGAATCAACTACTTGTACGGGAATTTCTTCATTTGTCTGCACATGATGCGCCCTCTATTGTATTTTCCATTGTTGCGCTTCCTTCTCTTGTTGGCGCAGATCTTGTTCTTTCCGGAGTTGCTCCCTCAACTCATGCAACTCCTTCTCTACTTCTTCCATTCTCTTCTTATCCCTCTACCTTCGCACGATGTGCTTGTTGCGTTGTTGCCTCTTTGCCTGAATAACCATATGTAGCTACTTGTTTTACAAGTGGAACTGCTTGAAACTTGCAGCTTTGCTCCTCCTCCATGTGGTCAACAATCTTTCTCTTCCCTTTATTGCATAGAGGTATGCTTGGCTCTGTTGCCTCTGCTACTTCTACTACTGCTGGTGCTCTCCGTGATGCTGCTTTGCTAACCACTCTAAGGTGAAGCCGACCTATTCACTGGGTCTGGAGGAATTGTAGCAATACCTCCATAAGTCTTCCTCGGCCCAATGAAATGCCCCATGGATCCAGTTGAACTAAACTCTCATGCAATGATCCTTCATAATGCAATCTGGGTCATATAGGTTGAAGCTTCGAAGGTTGAACGAGTACTTATTCATCTGTTCTGCTTCGGCATCCGCTTGCTTGATACTCTGGATCTCATATAACCCAATCCGCAATGGAAGAGTGAGCCAAGGTGCCTTCTTCTTCTGTTGTAGTCTAGCTGTCAATCCTACTGAGATGTGATATGCTACTTCCTACATGACACGTACGTCCAAGGCAAACTTTGGTAGAACATGTAGAGGCTTCTCCACACTGAACATTCGGATGAAAGTTCCAGACGATGAGGCATACCAATCTGTAATGCCTAACAATGCCTCCATTAATTCCTTTGACATGCAAGGTGGATCCTATTCGAATATCATCTTGTATACTGGCGTGACAAAATGGTCGTACAGTCGTATGATTACTCCTCTGAAGTTGAATTCGAACAACAACTTGAAATATGTGTTCACAACAGTCTCTGCAGGTGACCATGCCCACTCCAAGCCTGGGAACTCATGTCAGGCACACACTACATATAGGATGTAGGTGGACATATAAATCTCTGCATGCATATCCTCAGGTGATTTTCAAGCCTTCATGACTTGTTCCTTCAGCTGATGAGCCAGTATGCTAGACTAGTTGTGTGGTCTTCCTTCTCTTAGCCAGTTGGTGCAATGCAATCACCCAACTCTAAGTAAAGGTTTTAATGCTCATTTGGCTACTTAGTCGACATGCGAATATGACCAAGTATTGGTATGCCTTCCTCAATATCTTTGTCTTGTAGATTTGGTTGGGTATCATCTTGAAACGAGCTAGATCCTTTATCCAATCCTTCAGAATGTCTCTGGACTTACCTCTGATACTAGGCAAGCTGAATGGAGGACTCATGATAGTCACGGGCTCTGACATCTAATACATCTCATCATAATCTCATGCCCAGAAGGTTTCAATATTCGTCGCAATGACATTGTGCAAGGTCATTATCTCGGGATCAATGTGAGAGATGATCCAGTGAATCATGTCCACGCATGGGAACACAGGGTATCTGTAGGCAATCCTATACAAGCTGGATTTGTGAATGTTCACGTACACCTGATAGTCTTCGAGGTCTTCCCCAAAAGTTCCTGCAAATGTTTCATTAACCTATTGACACTTCAGTTTGATGTCCTTGTCTAGATACAACTTTGTATCTTCATATATCAGTAGACTAGAGGACACCTGCTCAACTGCTGCTTCAGCTGCAACTCCATCAGTGTCCTGTGATCCTGTTCTCTTGGAAGCCATTGAGACATATGAACACCTGAAAGATTTGGAAAAAAGTAGCATACATGGCAAGAAATATGTCAGTGGAAACAAAGCAAATACGGGGAAGGACACATCACATACCTAGGAAACTAATGAGAGAGATTGCACAAATTTTACAGGGAGGCTGGTTGACTAGCTGCTAGAACTGTGAAAAAGGAAATCTGGGCTATCTGGGAGGTAGGAATGGTTGTTAGATCTTCGAAATGTGCAATCCAGTTAGGCAGCTGGCTATTGGGATTGCGCAATGCGCAATTCTAGTTGGGAAGGACTGTTGGCCCATGGCAGATTTGCGCAATTTCTAGGGCCAAGCAACCACTATCCTCCAAAAATGCGTGAAACAATCCTAGAGGAAAGTGTTGGGAAGGAATGCATATTTTTGGAGAGGAATGTGAGTCTTCCTTCCTAGATAGTGTAATGCAGCCTTGGTGAAAGTAGAGTCTAGGCCAAGGTTGGCCTGACTCACCGACAGGAAATTGAAAGTAAATAAGACAGTGAATGCATGATGACACTAAGTGATAGCAAAAGTGATTGACAGTGCATGCAAAACATGAATGAAATATTCAACAAGTAGATCAACATGTATGTGGGTGAGGCAGTACGCCAGTTGGGCGAATGTCCGTGAAAAACAGTTTCATGCATACAACAGTAGTGAGATAGAAACAAAAACTGAAACAAAGCTAGGATAACCTAGTATACATGTAAACGACAACAAGTGCTCAAAGAAATCAAGCAAACAACACTCGCACAAGCAAATACACAAAAAGCAATTGAAATGTTGAAAAAGACAAGTTTAGGCCAACTACCCGTAAATAGTTAAGCTGGATGTGTCGAAGAGTCCTGGATGTGTTGTGGGATGTCAAAGCTCCAATATCGATGTGAATGAATGAGCTCTGATGTGTCGAACAAATAAGTTTGGTCTCATTACGCACATGCCATAAATATAGGAAAAAGCGACACTTGGAGGGAAACATCTAAAACAACTTTACATGTAACCCTCGACTGTTAATAATAGATCCCTAAATCATGGGATGCCTTTTGCATGTTGTCTCTTGCTATTTCAGGAAGAGCAACTCATGAATGCATGCAATTCAATTTTCCTCGGTCCCAGGTGGAACTGGTCAACCGAACTGTTCATGTATGCAGTTGCTTAACTGCTTGGAAAAAATACGCATTCCTGGCTGGGAGCCAGCTAACTTCCCAGGAGGATTGCGCAATTTCTGGGTAGAGCAGCTGACTATTGCCCATATTTGCGCAAATCCTGGGCTGAATAGCCCTGCTTGGGAAATTTGCACAAATCCTGTTGCAAGTGTTGGGCGGCAAGATTACGCAATCCTGGAGCATGGTAGACTGCCAGAGAGGATTGCACAATTTCTGAAGGGAAGCTTGGCTTCCCTCCAGAAATGCACACTTTTTAAGGGGATGTTGCTCAACCTGTAGCTGGACCAAGTCTAGGTGAACAACCTATGAGGGGAATGAATCAACTGTAATCAATAGGTTGCCTTTGTGCGAGGAAAACACTGAAGCTTGAGTACTTGATGAAGCAAGACAAAGCGCTATGAAAGGTTGGTAGGTAGGCTCCAAAATAGGCTGAGGAAAAATTTTGGAGGGTGGTTGTAGCTACTACAACATATAATATAATTGAAAAAAATATATAATTAATGAATTTAATTATTATATTTTGAAATATTTTAATTATTATAAATAATGAAAGTTTATGTTTGAGGTTCGCGTCAAGAACATCACCACATAAATATTTAAACACTAATCAGTTCCCTGTATGGAAGAGAAATTTGGCTTGAGGTTTTCTTCAAGAACATCACCATAAAAATATTCAGACACTAATTATTTCCTTGTACAAAAGGAAAATTTGGCTTGAGGTTCACTTCAATAACATCAGCATAGAAATATTCAAGCACTAATCAGTTCCCTTTATGGAAGGAAAATATGGCTTGAGGTTCGCTTTAAGAACATCACCACAAAAAGCTTCAAATAATATACTTCTTTATTTTTTGGAAGTTCACACTTTCACTATTTATGTTTTTGTGTAGTAGTGTTGAAGATTTCTTACCTCTCGGCCCATTGGCCTGTCTAATTCACATGGAGTACAATGCATGTCTTCTAGTATGGCTTACCTGGGATTTGGGTCTATAATTTCACTTCTTAGACCTAGGCACAAATAAGCCTTATATATCTATTTCATAGATGGATATGCCTCATAAGTTGGAATAATTTGGTTTTATGTCTCTTGTACCTAGTATAATGTTGCATTTTTGTTATGCACATGATGAGTTTGGATTTTTAGTCGATGAATTTCTTAGTTCACATGTTCTTCAATGTGGTGGTGACCATAGACTTGGATTATTAACTCTAACAGATTCTATATTCCAGGAGGGTTGGGATCTTTCATATATTAATCATGGTGATGGGATTGAGTCTAGAGATGAGGATTAATATTTATACTACGTAAATTAGAGTGGATATTATAATTGACTATATAATTCTAATCACATAGTTTATCTATATGGTTGTACAGTGTCTCACATCGTAGTGGCTATACCCTTTACAAAAAGTAATCAAATCTGTATATGAAGAGTTGGGAGTCAAGAAATTGGTTTCCATCTTTGGTTATGGAAAATCCCTTCAATATAACCTCTTAACAAATAACCCAATGACCTATATTATCCCATTAATTTCCTCTATGCTTGGGGCTTTCTTTGAGGGTTTTTACTCGAATATAAATGCAAGAGTGTGGTATTGTTAGGTTTATAGTGACATATGCATTTAGCTCTCTAAATATTGTTGCGTGTAGTGGCAAGATATGCTCTACACCGTGCCATCTTAAAGTTATTCTATTGAATTGCAAATGTGGATGTGTGATGGTTTATTTGCACTTGAGGGTGGCCTACGTTGATTATCTCTCTTTAATCAAATGTGTGTGTGTGTGTGTATCCCATTACGAAGAATATAACATCAAATTAAGTGAAGAATGCAATTCCAATGCCCCTATTCTTTATTGAAATCGTTTATACATACATATATATATATATATAATAGGGGCATTGGACGTGCATTCTTCACTCAATTTGATGTTATATTATTCACATTGGGAGTGTCGACCCTACATGCTATGCATTACACGTTAACCTATACCCATCGCACCATACTACAAGTTAATGTATTTAGGGGTAGGGGTTCAAACTCCGCGATGCCAAGTCAGAACATTGCAGAGGTACATCGACCTCCAAGTTGGGGTCAGATGGTCGGAAGATAGGCTCAAAGGGTGGAAAAATTAGTTTCCACAAAAGGGTGTCTGACCTCCCACTTAGAATTCTAAGGAATGATATTACTACAAAGTTAGATATGGTTTGATAATATAAATGTATATTTGACGATATATCACATATAAAACATATGCAATGATTCACAAACATATATAAGCCATGGTAGGGGGACAATGTAATACAAAAATGTAATTAAAATATATAACATATGTCAGCACAAATATATATATATATATATACTAACAAAAAACCACACCTGTATATTGGGATCATTGCGTGGGAGTTGGTTTAGAGATGTGAGCCCCTATGGCTACAAGCATCCCACACAATTATGTGTAGTTTGTTAATAAACATGATCACATATATGACTTGAAATATAACACATGATGACCATATGAACCTGAGACTTCTTACTTGTTAGGCATTATATATATATATATGCACTATGAAATGTAAGAGTGTATTGACGTTGGAATGGCGGGGTCGTGAGCCATAAGTTTTGGGCAGATCATCTTGTGACATCCCTTGGCTTAATGTTTTTTTAATTGAATGTGCAATGTTTATTTTGATTAAATTAAAACTGAAAGACATTTGAAAACTTTAATTATCATAAAAATTTAATGTTTGTAATAATTGATTGTATGATTAAGATGTTTTTATTTTGTATGGAAATTAATTGTCGAGTACAAACGGCTGAAAGAGGAAGAGGTTGCAAATTAATTATGGAAGTGTTATTATCCATCCACGAGTCCTAGGAATATAATTTGTATGATTAGATTTAATTGAGGAATTATGATATTGGCTAATTAATTATTCCTAGAAGACAAGGACTTGTCCTCAAGAGTGGGAAATAAGAGCTCATTAATGAGTAGATAACTACCTACCACATGTTAGTGAGGTGGAGGTAGTTATTAACCACCAAAAGAGTGATAGATGGGATAATATATATTGTTTTACTTGTTTTTGTCTCATTATTTTGAGAAAAAAAAAAAAAAAGATACTAAAGATAAACACGTAGTAGAAAATAGAGAGAAAAATATTTGCAAACCTGGTTACTCAAGGGGACTCTAGCTGGATGTTGTGTCAAGGTTGGAAGGAGGCAAGTACTTTACTATTAATTTCTAGATAAATTGTTTTTCAAGTTGGTATTCTTACCTTAATTCTTGTTGTTAAAATTTTATTTGTTAATAGTATTTTGTTTGTTGTTATGGTTAGAAAAGATATCGAATATAGAAACTTTCCTATTGTGCTTTAATCAAGAGATGTATGAATAATATATTTTTCTATAACAATAGAATTAGTATCGACAAGGATGGATAGAATGATTTTAATATTTGTAATTTAGTAAATATGTAAATGTAGTGTTAAAGAATGGAAGAAATTAACAAAACTAAACACATTTTATTTCCTTTTCATCAACATGGAATTTGTTGTTCTAAGGTTTTAGAACAGATATTATTGTAAAGAGAGAAAGAAAAATATTCTGCATAAGAAAAAAATATGTTAGGCCCCTATACTACTAGGTGTAACCCCTTATTGTTATTAGTACAACCCCCTTATTATATCGGTGTACCCATGTAGTCCCCATATTGTTACTATTGTGCCCCATGGAAGCCAACTATTGTTATTATTATGCCCTTACATTATTATTGTTATGTCAGCTCTAATTATATTATGACCCCTTAGACCCCTATATATAGAAAGGAGGTATTTTCATTTGTATCATCCAAGAATTGTTCATTTGTGTAATGTAAAGGAGGTTGCCCCCTTGAAGAGGCTGAATTTTAAGGCATTGATCTATCTTTTCTATCTTTTTGTGAGTTGGTTTCATAACATTTGGTATCAAAGCTATGGATTCTAGGGTTCCGTTGCTCCAAATAGGTCATCATGGGATTTTCTCTATAAATATTTCTCTACAAATTTTCAGAAGCTAAGAAAAAAGCCCACTTGAGACAAAATCGGTCTGAACCTTGGCTCTGAATTTCAGATCCTGTCTCACTATATTTTCGGAGACATAGTCTGAGAAAGTTAGGGTTTTGTACACCCCCGAATTACATTCCAAATAGGTGACCTGGGGAAATTGTCATAACTTTCTCTCTGAGCATCCGATTGAAATTTCGTAAGAAGTTACAGAAAGAGGACGGACTGTAGTTTCTTATGTACATTTTTTAGATCCAAAGGTCAAAACAGTGACACGTGTCACATTGTACAAGTTCGCTCTATTGAACTAGTCTATAATCAGGTCACCGTGGGAGATTTGGCATAACTCTTCCTTGGAGAATCCAATTTGGATTAGACTGGTGGCATTGGAAAGAGGACACAAAGGGCTACTATAGGTCGCGATTTTAGAACTGAAAGATCCGAAATTACAGAGTTACAGTTGTTTCAAGATAGAGCTCCTAAAATCAAGAAAAAGCGAGATGAGGAAGTTTGATGGCAAGGATCCGGTAAATTCGATACTACAGATGGAGAAATATTTTGATCGACATGGTGTACCACTGTTACAAAAGGTATGTATTGCATCTAATTATTTAGAACTGAATCATTTTTATGGTATAAAGGGCTTTGTTCTCGTCTTGTCACGTGGTCAATTTTCACAGAGGAAATGATAGCACATTATGAGGATACAGAGAGAAACTCCTTCTTTAGCCAATTGATAAATCTCAAACAAAAGGGTTCAATGGAAGAGCAAATTGAAGACTTTCATAAATCGAATAGAAGGGTAAATTATATTCCAGAGAAGCAAAGGATCGATGTCTTCATAGGGACTTTAAAGGATAACGTTCAACATGAGGTTCGTTTTTGGGAACCTGATTCATTGGAGGAGGCATTCGAGTTGGAAAGAAAAATTGAAAGCAAAATTATGAAAACAAAGAATCCCACCACTCATGACTATAATTATGGAAGTGTTTCTTCTCCTAGCCTTCCACAACCTACAAGGCTTACACCACAACAATTGGAAGAAAAAGATAAAAATGGCTTTGTTACAATTGTGATAGAAAATGCACTAAAGGTCATAAGTGTGCTGAGAAGAAACTATTTTACATAGAGTATGAAGAAGAGGAAGAAAAGAATCAAGAAACATCAAAAGAAGAGGATACATGGCAGGACCCAACCCCAGAGAAAGAAGAAGTGAATCCGACCATATCTTGTAAAGCATTGGCAAGAATTACCACTCAAATTCTCAAGATAGAAGGACATATGAAGAAGAAAAAGGTTCAAGAAGTGAAAGATCACATCGAGAAAGAAGAAATGAATCCAACCATATCTTGTAATGCATTGGCTGGAATTACTACTCCTCAAACTATCAAGATAGAAGGAAATATCAAGAAGAAAAAGGTTCATAAGTGAAAGACCACATCGAGAAAGAAGAAATGAATCCAACCATATCTTGTAATGCATTGGCTGGAATTACCACTCCTCAAACTATCAAGATAGAAGGACATATCAAGAAGAAAAATGTTCAAGAAGTGAAAGATCACATCGAGCATCAAGAAATGAATCCGACCATATCTTGTAAAGCATTGGAAGAAATTACACTCCTCAAACTCTCAAGATAGAAGGAAATATCAAGAAGAAAAAGGTTCATGCAGTGAAAGATCACATCGAGCATCAACAACAAGCTCTCCAACTTTTAAAGGATAACGCCACTTTGGTGCAGAATCGAATGAAAAAACAGGTAGATCAACATCGCAGTGAAAAATGTTTTGATGTAGGTGATTGGGTATTTTTATGGTTACATCTCAAGCAAGCTATTTATGAGAAGGAAATGTTGGCAATACTACATGCACTTAAGAAATGGTGACCTTACCCAATGGGAAGACACTTCAAGAAAAGGGAAGAAATTTTTGTTGCAGATGCACTCTCAAGAAAGGATGAGGATGTGGAAGCATTGTTTTGTGTTATTTCTATTAACCAACCAAATTGGATAAATGAAGCAAGGAATGAATGGAAGAAGGACAAAGAAGTGTGGCTGCTCATTCAAAAGTTACAGAATATCCCAATTCAAACAATATTGCCAGAACTGGAAGAGGAAGGAAAAATCATATTGGAACCTAAAGCAATCATAGAAACAAGAACCCGACAGCTAGGAAATCGATCAATTTCAAAGTATCTCATCAGGTAGAAGAACTTACCCGCTGAAGATTCCACATGGGAGGACAAAAGTTTTATACAAAAACATTAAAAACTACTCAAGTGTTGAGGACAACACTTTTTGAAGGAAATGGGCATGTTAGGCCCCTATACTACTAGTGTAACCCCTTATTGTTATTAGTACAACCCCATTATTTTATTGTTGTACCCATGTAGTCCCCATATTGTTACTATTGTGCCCCATAGAAGCTCACTATTGTTATTATTATGCCCTTATATTATTATTGTTATGTCGGCTCTAATTATATTATGACTCCTTAGACTCCTATATATAGAAAGGAGGTATTTTCATTTGTATCATCCAAGAATTGTTCATTTGTGCAATGTAAAGGAGGTTGCCCCCTCGAAGAGGCTGAATTCTAAGGCATTGGACTATCTTTTCTATTTTTTGGTGAGCTGGTTTCATAATAAAATATGAATGTAACTATAGTAAAACTCTATTCATGAGTAAGAACAAGATAGTATTTAGCATAGTTTTATATTTGCCACCTAGTTTTTATTTCTATATAGTGAGATAATAAAAAGATAGAAATTAAGACTATCTACACAGCTAGAATCATATTATTCTATGATGAGAAAAAGCTAACTGATATGTAAAACAAAAACAAAACAAACGATGCAAAGTAAGTTAGTTTTTAGTGGGTACGAAGAATAACACTATTTTCTTTCTTTTATAAAAAAAAAAAATGATTTTCAATTCATACAAAAATACAGTTAAGCATATAATAAAACCATTTCGATAAATTTAAATAATAGAACTTACAACTACTATAACTACTATTCAATATTGAATATTAGCAATTTCGTATTAACGAGGAACAAAATTGAGTATAAATGATGGAAAACATTAATTATTGGAGAATGCATGCATACCTTGGTGTATTAACCAAGTATAAATTATGTAAAATAAATTTGGCTCATACTGTCATAAAATAAGTTCTATAGCATTAGAAATATATATATATATAGTAGCCATGAACTTAATCTTCCTTATTAGGAAGATTGAAATTATAAAAAAAACATTGAAAGGAATTGTTTGTACACAGTGCAAGAACGCTAAGAGAAAAAAGTGATTAGAAGGTTTTGAAAAGTTCCCAACCTCGATAAAATACAACCTATCCTTTGGTATTAGTGCTTAACCATTCCAATATTAAAAATACTAGCCGGGAATAAGTGACTCTGGCGAAAGTTAAAGGTTGGTACATGGTACAGACATGGATTATAATGGTAATAATTAGTAGTATGAAGGAGAACATAGATATCAGAAAGTAAGAGTGGCGTTATGAAATCAAATAAGAGGAAAATATTAAGTTCGTACTTTGATATGGATGGAGGGAAAAGAAATAAGGAATTACGTATCTGAAAAAATAGTATATATATATATATATATATATATATATATATATATATATATATATATATATATATATATATATATATATATATATATAATAAAAATAATTGGAAATCAAAATGTTTACGAGGTTTTGGATTGACGGTTAATGGGTGCGCTGTTAAGGCACTTTTTGCGATAGGTCACCGGTTCAAATCCCCCATGGGTACTTAGGTTAGTCTTAACGTAGAAAAAATAATTGGAAATCAAAACCCTATGAGAAGAAGCCTCCCTACCATCTCAGTGAAATAGAAGAAAAAAATTATAAAAATATCTCTTTCATAAAATTAAATGTGGTAAGTTTAAGAAATGGAATCAATTACTATAATGGAAGCTAAACAAAGTTTAAGATTTTTTTTGGATTAAGATTAAAATCCCTATTAGGCTAATTAAATGTAACAAAAGGAAAACGGAAAAAACAATTATACCAAAAAAACAGTTGGTATCAAAATAGAAAATGGGTACCGTAAATAACTAAAAAAAGGAAAGAAATAAATACAAAACCCTGATGCAGTGACCAATTAAATACAAAACCCTGTTGCAGTGACCAATTTATCACATATGAGCATATTTTGATATTCTCAAGTAAAAATAAAAATTACCACCCACAACATTGAATCAAATCTTTATAACGAAACCAAATATTGTATTTAAGGTCAAGGAGATTGAGAAGCATTCATAATGAACTGGCAAGAACCTTTAAATTGGAGGAGAAATTCATTTTAAGTTTGGACTAACGGTGAGGAATCTGAATCGGTGACACTGACAAGCCCTGAGACAGATGGAACGTGTTCAGGTGGCAGTGTCAAATTAACGTAGGGTTTGAGGAATAGGTTTCCGGATATTTGTCCACCGTACTCATTTTTGCTCGACGTTTCTAATCTAACCTATCATCCAGAGAAAGGTCAAGAGAGGAGGGGCCTATAAAAAAAATGAAAAAGACTTACATATAATTTATTAAATAATAAAAATATATTCATAATATTAATAATTAAAGCATTAAAAATGAACGCAACAGAGAAGGTGTTCATAAATAATTTATTAAATAAAAGTAGATTCATAATATTAATAATGATTAAGTAATTTTTAAGAAATTTTGGAGGTAACTAAAGATAATAATAAAATTATTTTACACAATTAGAATTCTTATCTTAAAAAGTGTTATGAATCTCCAAATGTCACGGATAACTTTGAAACCCTACTCAAAACAAAAGAAGTTTTCTCTTTAGAAAACTTTAAAAAGCGTTATGAATCTCCAAATGTCACGGATAACTTTGAAACCCTGCTCGCAACAAAAGAAGTTTTCTCTTTAGAAAACATTGAGTTTGGGGTTAATCGCCTGGCTAATGGGAAAGCTAAGGACATTGAAGGTTACTAGGCGGAAATCTTAAAAATTGGAGGTCATGTCCTCATCCCCCATATCCACAAGCTTTTCAATCAATCTGTCAAGCAAGGGTTCCCTAAACCATGGAGTGAGAGCCTCATTATCCCTATTTTTAAAAGTGGGGATACAAATAACCCCTCCAATAATCGGATGATTATGATCAGCGCTCTCTTAGCCAAGTTATATGGTAGTATTTTGAAAAAGAAGTTGAGCATATGGCTTGAAAGTAAAGGTAAGCGGGCTAAGGGCCAAGCGGGTTTCAAAAGGCATCACTCAACAACAGACCACCTCGTTAACGGTTAGGATCATTGTGGAGGAATGTTGTAATGATAAATCCAATCTCTTTTGTTGCTTTGTGGACTTTAGAAAGGTTTTCGATACGATTCCTAGAAACAACCTTTGGAATAGATTAGAAGAGCTAAAGGTTCCTTTCGAGTTGAGTGTTGTCGCTGTAAGGTTATACGAAAATGTAATTGCCAAGCTAAAGAGCAATGAGGGGTGGTCGAAAGATATTAAGTGTAATATCGGAGTTAAATAAGGTTTCCCCCTCTCCCCTACCCTATTTGGCATGTACATTGACAAGCTCGAAGGTTATTTAGAGGAAGCAAGATATGCTAGCACAATCTTAAGCTAGGATAGTCGTCATCCTTCTTATCTATGCTAACGATATTGTTCTTCTCGCAAGGTGCCCATCTGATCTTGATAAGCAACTTAGGCTTCTTAAGGATTTCTGCTCTACCATGGGTATGTTGTTAACACTAACAAAACAAAAGTTATGATTATCAAATCCAAGAAGGACACTTACACTAATTTTATGTATGACCATAATAACTTGGAAGAAGTGTATCTTTACAAGTACCTAGGTATTGATATTCATCACAAGCTCAACTAGAACTATAACATTGAGAAAAGGATTAATGGAGGGTGGAAAGCTTATTTTGGTTTTGAAAATAATTGTAAAACGACAAACCTCGTAATGTGGGATAAAAAGAAGTTCCTCTTTGAAACTCTAGTCACTCATGTTATCTTATATGGATGTGAGGTTTGGGGTTGCAGCATCTCTAGAGAATCCTGGAGAAAGATTGAGCAAATCCAAAAGTGTTTTATAATGTATAACCTGAAAATTAAAAGTGATACACCCTATCATATTCTCCTTATAGAAGTAGGTCTTTCCCCTATCGAGAGCCTAGCTATGATTAGGCTTCTGTTGTACAAGCACAAACTCAATAACATAGGAGATTATAGGTTTCATAAGCTAGCTTTAAATTCCAGCCAAAACCACCTAAGGCTCAAATGAGGATGGTATAAAGACACAAGGGCCTGGTTAAACTATTGGAAGATCAACGAGAATGATGCATTGAAAACATTAAAAACATTAAAAATATTTTTACTTCTAAGTTCAAAGAAAAAATGTGGTGTGAGGAAGATTTAGCAGCTATAAGAAAATTAAGTTATTATAAAAAAGTCATCAACCCCACCCTAGGAGATCAAAAGTATCTCTCTATTTTAACTAGCTCAAAGAAGAAAATTAATGTAGCAAAGATTAGAACGAACTCTCATGAGCTCCATATTGAAACAAGTCGTTGGGCAGTTCCTAAAACACCATGGATGGAAAGGATCTACCATCTCTGTGAGAATAGGAACATTGAGGATGAAAACCACTTCCTCTTAAAATGTCGTGCATACAACCACATTAGATCTTAGTTTTATAATCTTTGTCGCAATACTGACCTTCCTAGCCTTTTACCATGTCAAAATTATAGTGAGCTCGGGAGGCTTCTCTCCAAGCTTTTTGAGCATAGGAATCAAATCTTAAATCAAACTAAATAATTTGTTTCTTTAAGTCCGATAGACCAAAGGTTGGTCTCAGTGGACGTTAACCACCATCATCATTATTATCATAAAGGAGTAATATAATATAAATAAATAAATATTAGATGTGATAAAGGTAATTAATAACTTAATTAAATAATTAATTATCAAATTGATTAATTAATATAATTAATTTATTATAGGTATCATTAATTAATTAATATTACTAATAATCTAATTAATTAGTAATATAAATTAATTAATTGATTAGTTAAATTAATATAGTAAAATAATAATAGTAGAATAATAATTAAATAGTAAATAGTAAATAAAACCCAAAAATTAGAATTATTAAATGGATTAGAGGTAATTAATAACTTAATTAATTAATTAATTAATTCCTCTAACTAAATAATTAATTACCAAATTAATTAGTTAATAAAATTAATTCATTATAGGTATCATTAATTAATAAATATGCTAGTAAATTAATTAATATTATTAATAACCATATGAACTAATTAAATTAATTAATTGGTTATTTTAATTGGTAAATTAATAAATTAATTAATTAATGTAATGCAATTGACTAGATGAGAATAAAGTTAGATGGGAGGGAACAAACCTTAAAATTGGGATAGTATAGAGAGTCAATATCTACTTATCTCAAGTTTTCCATCCCGATTAAGGTTATTAGGATGTTTCAGAATCTTCAAAGCCTTTCTAAGTCGTATTTTGAAATAGTGAGCTTCCTTGGCAATGATAGTAACATCCTCCATGCAAATGTGATGCTTAGTGTGAAAGGCATAAGGTTATTAGGATGTTTCAGAATCTTCAAAGCCTCTCTAAGTATAGTGATCTTCTTTGGCAATAATAGTAACATTCTCTATGCAAATGTGATGTTTAGTGTGAAAAGTATGCTCCTGCAAAACTAGATGTGTGAGATCTTTGATTTCTAATATCAACACAATGCTCCTTAATTCTTGTTTTGAATAATTTTCTTGTTCCACCTATCTAGCTTTCTTTACAAAAACAATTGATCTTGTAAACTACTTTTAATTGATTTTGATCAAGCTATCCTTGGCGAATTTCATTTTCTATCTTTGTTTCAAAATTACCTAACACCAATTTCATTTTCTATCTTTGTTTCAAATGACCTAAACACTGAGCCAATATTTCTTCTTTTCAAAATTTTGGCAATTTTGTGAATGAAGGCTTGAATGTTGGGAAAGTGTACTCTTTTCATGAAAAATTTACTGGTAGCTTTTTGAGCTTTTTGAAAGTTGTTTGCCTTTTCTTTGTCTTTCCTAATGGCCTTAGAGATGTCCTTTCCTTCGTTTATATGAGGAAAGGAGATTTCATTAATATTCGAAGGGCAGTTACTAGGTATCGAGTCTTTATTACCAGGGGATCCACGTGAGTATCATCTAAATTGGAGGAATCAACGCTTTCAATGTTAGTTCTATCAATGCTGGAGGGGAATATTTTTACATTGAACTCCCTCAACACTATGGGAGGATATGCCATTATCAACGCTAACGTTAACTCTGTTATCCACGTTGATGTTAACGCTAACATTATTTGAACCTGCACTGAGGTTGGGAGAGGAGATGCTTAGGATCGTAGTGTTAGTGGTATCTGGTGATTTGAACACTGTAAGTCCCCTCAAATTTCCTCTCTCACTTGTGTTTAATAGATTAGAGGAAATGAAACATAACAACAGACCTGTCATTGTGGATTTTGATTATTCTTTGTAGGTAGGCATTTAAGGATAATTTAGACGGCTAGACAACGTATGCAGTTAGACAAAGGATATTCAATGGCCAAACATAATTAACATTGAAGAATGAAGGAACAAAGGAGACAGAAAAGAAGTCATCTTGAAAGTGAAATGAAATAAAGAAGAGGTAAGAGGTATTTTAATAAAAATAAATTAAAAAATATATTGTAAAAATGAAATGGAATAACATGAAATTTAATTTTTTATATATTTGAAAAAGTTAATTTTTTGTAATAACGATTTTTAAAGTAATTTTTTTTTTTAAATGTCTTTCATATAATATTATTGATTGTGAATAAAATTTTATTATTTGTTTGTAATAAGATTGGTTGAAATCCAACTCTTTGTCTCTGGGAAATATATTATATAATGTTTAGATATTTTTGCATAACCAAGATTCAGTTCGTTTTGCTCAAAATATTTTTAATTTATTTTTATTCAAATAGTTATTAGGAAATCACTTTATATAATGTATTATTAAGAAACAATTTCATTAATTACTATTTATTAATGGACCAACTAAAAATTTTAAAGTTTAAGATTTGTTATTCTTTTTTGTTCATGTAGAAAGAGTGCTTTCTCCCATTTCACTTTATTCACTTCCATTAACCTCCGTTGATGATTAGTTCTTTTACAAAAGTTTAAGGTCTGTTATTCTTTTTTGTTCATGTAGAAAGAGTACTTTCTCCCCATTTCATCTTATTCACTTCCATTCGTAGGAAGAGCGCTTTCTCCCCATTTCATCTTATTCACTTCCATTCGTCTCCATTGATGTTTAGTTCTTTTACAAGCCTTAATATATAATTTTATTTGCAACTTCCATAATGTGACTGAAAACAATTAATTTGAAAAGCATGAGTTTTTGAATATTGTTAATTTTGATTTTTTTAAATTTATTGAAAAAATATTTTTTAGTAGTGATAAGATAAATACTCTCGATTTTTTTCCGTATTAAATTTTAGATAATCGAATTTTTTCCATACATTCGAATTCGAACTTGGTAACTATGATTTTCATATACTTGAACTTCCAAATAATGACTTGGATCACACTATTATTTCACGAGTTTACCAAACATGTCACTACTTATTGCGGATTTAATTTACGATTAAATCAATTTGTCATAGTTTAATTGTTGCGGATTTAATTTACGATTAAATCAATTTGTCATAGTTTAATTGTTTATATATATATATATATATATATATATATATATATATATATATATATATATATATATATATATATATATATATATATATGGGGAATTTGTTCAAAATTTAATAAGTTTACAACTTTGATTTCTAGATTCTGCATTAACAATGCCAGAGCTTGCTTCGTAGACATTTCGGTCACTTGAACTAGTTACATAGCCACCATAACCTGAATGATAGGCGTGCTTTTTGAACATCCACTATACCCCAAACTTGACTATTAGAATAACCAAGTAAACAAATAAGCTTTACCACACAACATATGAATATGTTAGGACAAGTTTGTCAACAATAGTTATATGTCTCTAAGGGTGTAACTATATTTCACTCCAGTTTAGCACAATACATGTATACTATGAAAAATGCTAAAGTTATAGTTAATTCATTTTCTTTAATAGTAATCTATAGATCAACGATTGTTAACTTGTGTCATACTCATGTGTTACTCTCGATATGAGTTGACGTTGTTGTAGAGCATTAGTGACAATATTTAAAAAGCATGTTCATTGAAACATTTAATAGCTTCTGCGTAGGGGTCGTGGAGTATTGGTAGTGTGGGGTTGAATGTTTAGAGCCGAATGTGTGGGGCTTGAATGAGGCCCAGGCCCGAACAGCATATATGTGGGGCTCGAATGAGGCCCAAGCCCAAACAGCATATATGTGGGGCTCGAATGAGGCCCAGGCCCAAACAACATATATGTGGGGCTCGAATGAGGCCCAGGGCAAACAGTGTTAGTGCAGGGCCCAAATGAGGTGAAGCATGCACAAGAAGGAATTTGTGTAGAGGTATGAATATGGCCAAGCACAAACAAGGGTGGTTCGAGGGCTCGGAGGTGGACCAATTTTTATAGGTGGTTGGCTCACACAAGCAGCACATGCGTCATTCATGTGGCAATCGATCATTGGTTGCAAATTGAATTGACTTTGAAATCTATTGCATGTGCTAAAGGTGCAAAAGTGTGAATGTCTCTTATGCATTCTTCCTCCTTCCGCACACATCACCACATCCCACACATTCCCCACTTCACACCCTTCTTCCGCACACCTCCAGCCCGCACAACACTTCTTCCGCATGAAATGCTTGGTTTACATGTATAGCGAATGGACTAGGTCATATGGTAATCTTGGATTGACATGAACAATTGACCCGATAACTACCACAAAATCTTTGTAATGACAACAGTTGGCATAGAAACAATTGATATCATTGTGTAGGAAAGCATGCAAGAAAGAAAAAATGTAGGAAAAGATATTGTGCAGATTAGTGTTTGTGCAAAAGAAATCGTCTGCAAGGCGGAGCTATATGGAAGAAGTGTGTGGACGCAGAGATAAGAACATATTGTGGAAACAATTGCGGAAACAGAGTGTTCTTGAATAATGACAAAATGCAGACCCTACATTGCCTTAATCACACCAACATATTGATAACTATCAAAAGAGGTAGGGACTATGTTGTTATGCAGCGATCACTCTTGTTGTTATATATCATTCATAGTTTGCATAGGAAGAAAAATGCTTGGATTGAAGGAAGCAAAAAGCCTTTGGAATTCTATAACAAAATTGTAAATTTGTAATTAATTCTATAACAAAGTCTTAGTAATAGTTCAAAGTAATGGGGTGGCAAGAGGGGGAGGGATTCTCAATAATCCCGAAGGAAACATCCAAGACAGATATGCTTGGGGCCCTGGTAGGAAGACAAACAATCAAGTTGAGGATTATGGTATGTTTCTAGGCCTATCCTTGGCTCAAAAAAAGGGCATCAGAAAGATCAAAGTCATAGGAGACTCATTGTTGATCATAAAACATATGAAATACAATTCATCAACAAAAAACATGGACCTAAATCATATTATTCAGAGATCCCATGGTATGGTTCCCTTCTTTGATTTAGTGTCGTTCTTTCACATCCTAAGAGGGATAACCAGGAAGCAGATAAGCAAGCAAATTTGGCTTGTCAGTTGAATGCAAAAAGAAGTATTGTGAATGAGATAGAGGAAATGATATACATTCCCTATTCGTAATCATGGGATCTGAATATTGGTCTAAGGTTGGCATTCTTGGCTCAACCACAAGTTTAGAAAGGCATAACAATTTGGAAATTTTAAGGATGGTAACATATAATCTCTCCTTACCCCTCCACCGCCCCCGGCTCATCAATTGAATGCAGAAAGAAGTATTTTGAATGAGATAGAGGAAACGATATACATTCCCTAAACTTAGTCATGGGATCCAAATATTGGTCTAATGTTGGCATTCTTGGCTCAACCACTAATAATTTGGAACTTTTAAGGATGGTAACATATAATCTCTCCTTACCCCCCGTCTGCCCCTACCCATTCCTCTCCCTCCCCTCATCTCCTATTTCACCTCCCCTCCCTAACCCCCATCACCCTTCTCCTTCACTTCTCGTTAAGCTTCCCGTCAATTTCGTTCCCCCTCCTCTCCATTTAGTTATGGCACCATTCTCCATTTCATTCCACCTCCCACTCCTCAGTCCTTGTAGCATCAGCCTTAACTCGGCCTAACCCGTCCTCGCGCCTCGTGGCATTGGTAGTCTCAGCTTGCTGCAGCAACGTGGTTGTGTTCATCAAGATGGTACTCTGCTTGGGTTTGGGAGATCTCACAACATGAGAACCCAGCCCCCATGGCATAGAACCTGTTGCAATGGTCGGTGATCCAGCTTAGGAGATGGTAAGTTAATGAGAGAGGGTGAGAAACATTCAATCCCTCTGCTCTAAATTGCTCAAGTCGTGCATGGGAGGAAGGCATGGGTTAAGATGGAGTACGAGGAGAATATATGGGAAATTATGGTGGATATATGGGAAATTAAGTTGGAGCATTGGGATCTCAGCTCTATGAGTACCAATCTCCAGCATTGCATCAAAATCCATACCTGCACCTTCTATAAATGGAGTAACGGTTTGATATGTTATCATGGATTATGGTTAATCTTTGCTCAGGTGGTCTTTGTGAAGGCCCGGTGACTGAAGCTGGGATCATTAAGCATTTGTTGTGGGTTTTGGGTCAAAGCGTTGGCCTTCAGGGTGCTCTCTTGAGGCGTATGCAATCAAGAGGGAAAGTTGTGTGTTGATTTGAAGAGTGTTGGTTGTCTGAGTGAGGTCAAGAATTGGGCGGGTAAGATGAGTCGGGCAGGGGAGTTGGAGCATAACATTTCGGGTTGTGGGTTAAGTGTCGGAAACATTCCGGAGTTGGGGGTCTGCGACATATTGGAGACTAGGCTTTCTGGTGGCTCCTTGGAAAAAATCATGAGTGTGCACAGTAATTCAACAGAGGGAAGCTCTGTGTTTGGTTCATGGGGCCCTACTGGCCTAGGACAGGGGGTTCGAGAGAGGGAAAAACTCGGGAAGGTGGTAGCAACAGGAATGCTTGTAAGGACTGTGTGCAAGACCACTTGGAAATTTGGGAAGGTCTGGTAATTTTGCAGTGATGCATTCATCAACAGTAAAAGGAGGCTTTGGCCATGCAGGAGCAGCAGCTCGAAAAGAAGGAGTGCATCCGGAAACTGGAGGACGAGGTGAATGTGCTAAGGCAAAAGCATCTAAAGCCCAAAATGGGGGAGAACAGCCAAAGAAATGAAGAAGAATTCACTGGACTTGATCTGAACAGTCCAATGCCCATGGAGGAGTAATTTGTTCTCTCACTCAGTTTTTGAAAAATGTTTTTGTATGGCATACTAGAAATGTAAATATTTCCTATTTCAGTACTGTAGAATGTATAGCCATAGACTACCAATAATGGGAAATTTTTGTAAGAAGCATGGGGGAAAAATCTCAGGGAAGGGATGGGGAACAAATTAAAATAATCACACCTCTCTACATTTCATTTGCAATAATTAACATTGATTTTAAACATATCTTCTAAAATTTCCATGAAAGGTTAATGGCCAAATCTCTTGAATGTCTCAATTTAGCTATATTGTTGACAAATCTTAATGTTTTTGTATTGTGTATTTAAATGTTTAGAGAAATTGAAAGTTGTCCATGCTCAAGTTTGCCACCTCTTCCCCCAAAATACAATAATGCACTTAATTTATATAATGTGTCGATGACAAAAACAACTTACTTTTTGTCAAGTGCGTTTATTTCAAGTGATTGGGAAGAATGATTAAAATCCCCTCGCCCATATATGATCCTCGTAAATGACATGATGAGCTTTGATGTAATAGATTTAAGCCTTGTCATTAAAATTAAATAACCCCTTAAAGATTAAAACCTTTATATTCGTCATATAAAATATAAAAATATTTTCCATATAACAAGAAAACACATTTTTTTTTTCTTTTTCTGAGACCATCTTCATCTTGATAACCCCTTCAAGATTGAAACCTTTATATTCCTCGTATAAAATATAACAATATTTTCCATAAAACAAAAAACACTTATTTTTCTCTATCTCCATCTCCTTAATTAATGAAAAGTATAAGAAAAAGTATCGATCTAAAAATATAAGAAAAAGTATCGAAATCTATAAGAGTTGAGAAAATAACCAATTTTTTTACGAGCCTCTATCAAATTTCTTCAATCCAATGGTAGTATGCGTTAAATTTGCAAAAGTTTTATGTAACATAAATACTCAACTATTAGGCAACATTTTCACTATACTAAGACCTCTCAACCCTGCTTGAAATAAAGGTAAATATTAGGCGGAGTCTATATGAATTATTCACCTTTTTCTAGGATATACATAATCAAATCGATTAAATGGGCTGGTATCATTTACTCTCAGGAGGCAATTGATATGTGCCCAAGTTACTAGAACCAGTGTGAAAGAAAATGAACAAGGATCAAATCGATTGAATGGGCTCGTATCATTTACTCTCCCTTAGAAGGCAATTGATACGTGCCTCAAGTTATTAGAACCATTGTGAAAGAAAATGAAGAAGGAAATCTCAACAGTGCAAAATTTTAAGTCTTTGAAGTACATCTCCAAGTCACAATAAGAAAGTGGGTGCCTAATAAAAATGGACTTACGTTTGAGCCTTCAAGGTCACTAGCTCCAAATCAATTAGAGATTTCACAAGCATGGCTTTTGGATAGACCATCTTAAATGACTCGAGATATTAATTATATAAACTACTTGTATATTTTAAACGTGTTTAGGATATAAATTGGCAAAGTTTAATTACATGAATGAAAAATCATTAATGGGATGAATCAGGTACATAGTAGACTTAGTTGTGTAGTTTGTCTCATTAAATTAAAAGAAATTAACACTAATCCATGGGAACTTGGGAAGTGCATAGTGACTATTTTTAACCAACTCCTTTATTGGATTTGTTAAATGGAGTCATTTACTTAGACAATTAAATCAAATCGAATTAGATGTTCATTATTTTAAACACCCAAAAACAATCACTTTTGTAATACTATATCATATATTAGGAATGGATTAATAAATAAGGCCAATTTTAAACTCCATAAATAATAACTGGGAAAAGGCTAAAGTTTCATCCATATGGATGGCATAACATAGTAGCTATGGGAATGGCTCAAATATCATGGTATGCATAACATAGTAGCTATGGGAATGGCTCAAATATCATGGTATGCTTAATAATAGAAACATTGAAATCATATTTTAAGGGTATCTATTTTTTAAAATAACAAGGGAAGGGGAAGAGGGCAATGCATGGTTATCAAAATATGGATTGTATCTAATCTACAACATTTTTATTAAATTTTTATTAAATGATAGATCATAAACTTATAATATTGTTTTTAATTTATATTTAGGTTACAACATTAGATTAAATGATATTAATTATTATAGATTGGGTTTTAAAAATTTATTGAAATTAAAAAGATAAAAATAAAATAAAATTTCCATGTTAGCAATAAAATATATTTCAATTTAATATTAAAATCAATACTCACCAAATGAAATTAATATGTGTTTTATTTAATATAATAATTCAAACTTCTACATATGTGATTATTAAAAATATTATTAAAAATATTTTTTGATGATGATTATCAAAAATATTATCATATAATTTGGTTATTAATAGTTTAAAAATGTAGTAAAAAAAACTCAATTTGAATTTAGCTTTAATTAAATTGAGTAAATTAAATTTCCACATCAGCAAGACAATTTGGAGGCAGTTAACTAATGTGACATGGCTCTTGTCACTTAGTTAGCTCAGTAAATTCGAGTTAGAGGACTTGGAATTCAGTTATGTATGTGTGATTCCTAAATTTTAATAATCTAGTTCAGTTATTTTCAATTGTATTCAACGAAATGACCTCTAATTATCAATAGAGACAGTTGAAGATCATTGGTGCAGTCATACAATAGTCTTACACAGAGATCTATCAGTTAGTTGATTAATCGACCCAAAATAGCTAGTGCATGTAAGAAATTTGAATTCCTCGGTTGAACTGGAGATTACAAGGCAGTGTAACATCAGTTGTAAACTAGTTTTGAGTATACAGGGATTGCATGCAGTCAGTGATCAATCCTTGGAAATCGCGCTATCAATTTGGAGGAAATCAGTATCTTTTAGGGCCAATTTCCTGAGGATTTGCGCAAGGAAACAGGAGGCTTGGCGGGAAAATAATTGGCTAAGTTTTGGCCAAAGTTTCTCATTAAGTAGAGAGAACAGTTATTCTTTTACAGGTTGAGCTCAAAGTTAAAGCTAGCAATTCCAATGGTTTCTATATTCATCTAATTGATGCAAATAGGCTTGAGGGGTTTTTCTCAGTCAGGTTCCCCTAGAAATCATTGTGTATTTGTGGTTATGCTTATTGCATGTCTATGCGTGTTGTTCTAAATTGTGGTTTCCATTCTACATATCAGTAGAGTAGAATTGTGTCTCTTGTTTTCAGTTTGAAATCTTGAGCAGATGCAATTTCTATCAAAATTTCGGTATCAGAGACCTGAAATCACATTAGAACCAGTATTTCGAACTTGTCTCTCAGGGATTTCATAGTAGCAGCTTTAGTGCAATAGTTTTTCTTCAAGATCGAGAGAATGTCTTTCAATGGTCTAAGATTGGAGT
Source organism: Pinus taeda (assembly GCA_000404065.3). Lineage (NCBI taxonomy): Eukaryota > Viridiplantae > Streptophyta > Pinopsida > Pinales > Pinaceae > Pinus > Pinus taeda. The sequence goes on from APFE031294024.1 coordinate 128,291, forward strand.
ATGCCCTGGAGGGTAGCTCGAATTTCATAGCATGGAAGGGTTGAATGGAAGCAATTCTCGATGACAACAGTGTGTTAGAATATGTTAAAACTAATATTGCAAAACCTCCACAGTTGGATGCACGACAGTTAACCCAGTGGAATAAGGATGTTGAAAAGGTGAGAAGAATTATTCTAGAAAGTGTGAGAGACTATGTGGTCTCAAATATCCATGGAAAAGAGACACCATTTGCTATGTGGAAGACATTGACTGAGCTATTCGAAAATAGTAGTGACCGTAGAAAATTGGCCTTGAAAGACAAACTTCAAAACATCAGGATGCAAAAAATGATACTATTCTACAGTATCTCTCCAGGTTTACACAAGTTTGAGATGAGCTTGGAGGAGTTGGGGTGAATGTAGCATAAGATTACCCTAGCTCTTTTAGGCCTTCCAAAATCCTAACACGGTTACTAGGACTCTATGAATGGAAGGGAAAAATTACCAAATTGGGAAAGGCTGTGGTCCTATTTGGTTCAAGAAGAGTTCATGAGAAATAACAGAGATGGGACATCATCCAAAGATGAGGATGAAGAGAATTTTGCATTGGTTGGAAAGGGGAAAAAGGGAATAGGAAAGAAGACCTAGAGAAAATCTGAATCCAACCAAAATAATGGCAAGAAGAAAGACTTGAGAAAGATAAAATGCTTCCACTACCATGAATTTGCGCACTATGCAACATAATGTGCGCACATGAAGTCTACTAAGAAGCCTTCAGGAGGAGCAAGAGGTGAAGCGTTGGCTTCACAATTTGAATTAGACTTCACCCTAATAGTATGCAGGGCCAGCACTATTATGGGGAGTGTCTGGTACCTTGATTTCGATGTCTCATTCCATATATCAGGGTACAACGAGTTTTTCAATAGCATGGGAGAGAAGGATCTCCATATGCATATCAAATTGGGGGATGATAGAAGGTACAATGCTACAAGAATTGGTATTGTCACCTTTGAGATGGAGAAAGGATCCCCTCTTCACCTCAAAGATGTTATGTTTGTACCTAAGCTAAAGAAGAACATGATCTTTGTAGCAGTTTTGGAGGATCGTGGCTATGATGTTATTTTCAATAAAGGGGAAGTCTTTCTGAGATACATAGTTATCGGGCAAGTGAAATAGATTGGAGATTGAGTCAAGAACCTATACAAACTTGAGGTGGGATATTTTGTTGCATTAACTAGCAAGGTGGAAAAATTGCAGAGTCGAGATGTTGGAGAACTCTAGCACAGGAGATTGGGTCATCTACACCATGGTGCCTTAAAAATCATGCATCAGATTACCATCGGTCTCCCTAAAGGCTCCCTTGACCAACAGGATGTCTGCAAGGGTTGTACATTGGGGAAATATGTCAAATACACTTTCGATAGTCAAGTTAGCAGAGCAAATGCAATCTTGGAGCAAGTCCACTCAGATGCTTGTGGACCCTTTTCTACAGCGTCCACAACAAAACATAAGTACTATGTTATTTTTATTGATGACTTCTCCAGAAAATGTTGAATCTTCTTCATGCGGAAGAAGGATGAAGTTTTCTTAAAATTTGTTGAATTCAAGGAATTGGTTGAGAAGGAGACTAGGAAGAAGGTGAAGTCTCTCAGCAGTGACAATGGAGGTGAATTTGTTTCACGTGGCTTAAAGGATTTATGTGCGAAAGAACGTATTCGAAGGGAATTGATAGCACCCCATAATGCACAACAGAATGGGGTAGCTAAGAGGAAGAACAAGGGCATAGTGGAAGCCGCAAGGGCCATGTTGCATGATCAAGCGTTGCCATTACATCTATGGGCAGAATCATGCAACTCTGTAGTCTACTTGCAAAACTGGAGTCCTCATAGAATACTTGGTATGATAACACCGGAGAATGTCTCATTTCATAATTTTTGGAGCGTCAATTTATTGTCATGTCTCCAAGGATTTGAGGAAGAAACTTGAGTCTACAATAGAGTTGGGAATTTTTGTAGGATACACCGAAACTCCACACAATTACTGGGTGTATTGACCTTCACTAAGGATGACAATTGTGAGGAGTGATGTCAATTTCGATGAGGAGAAGGCTATGATATGCTCTTTGGAATGAGAGTTGAGTATGTTGAAGAATCTAGGGCAAATAGGATTAGTAAGATTCTTCTAGTCTTGATAACAATTTGTGAAGTGTTGTTACAATTTATCTTAGCTTGATCTTCTTCTTATTATTAGAGAGTGTGTTTATTTCATCAAATTGATACCAAAAATAAAGAGACAAGAACACATGATGTTGGCATTCTGCCATGGCCAAAACCTCTCACTCTTGGAGAGGAAAACCCTTAAATCTCTTCTTGTAGATATATAATTGACGAATACCAAGACCCTTAACAAAATTGTTTGACCCAGGCTTATTTCCAAGACTCTTGTCACTATCTCATAGATTCTGCACAATCATTCTTCTTGCATACCTCTGAGATCCTTCCCCTTCTATTTGTCATAGTACTGGAGAATCTCGACCTCTAAAAACTTAACATTGTCATGTTCTCCTCCTTCGCAATATATCCCACAGTTCAGTGTTCTCGCTTGACAAGAATGATGTATCTTCGGTCTTCTTTATCACAACATCATGCTTTATAAATCTCCTTGTATGGATATTGTCCTAAGACAGTGGTTGGTTCATTTGTACACATGATGAGACGAAGTATACCCGAAACTGTGATGAAAATCTTCTTCATAATGATGAAACAGAGGTTTCCTGAACCCGAGACAGATATATATATATTTCGTAGTTTACTTCATATCATTGTGATGAAATAGAGATTACTTTAACCCAAAACATGTGATAGATATGGTTCATATTCGATTGCCTTCGCATTACTTGCGAGATTCGTAGAGTTATCGAATGTTTCTTCTTGTCCTTTTGGAGCGATATTACTTACAAACTTATAGTGGCTCATGCAATAACTTATAGGTCAACATAAGATCCTTGGGTTGGGCCGACATATCCATATGGAGACTATTTTGTTCGTTTCGCTAAGAGAGATAGTGACAGCATCTTGGAGTATGGGTTTTACTTGTGTAACATTTTGTAATTACATTCATAAATCCTAAATACATTAAGAAGAATTATTTGACCTAAGTAAAACACTTCTTCCTCATGAAACCCATGATGCAAGGAATACAATAAACATTTGTTTCTTCTTTATAAAATCATAATTATAACTTGTGGTGAAAATCAAACCTAGTTACACTTTCCTCAACACTCCCTCTTAACTAGGGAGGTTTTCATACATGGTACATGGTTATTCTCAATATAGAAGAGATCTATCAAGAAGATTTGGACTAGTAATCCATCTGTATAGCATCATATAACCAACATTATCACATAGCAAGGCCTTGACTAACAGCTCTATCTCTCAATAGATCATAGCACAATGTTGGCAAGACCAATGACTTATAGACATATTAGCCATTGTCTCTTAAGGTACATACCCACCTTAGTGTTCGTTGAGTATGACCTTCTAGGACTATTCTTGTCTTGGGTTCCTAGCCCTTAAAGAATATCAATCCTCTTGCCTACTATTGTCTTGGATGACCTACACATCCTCAAAGAGTATCAGATGCCAAATGATTACCTAATCCTCCCATTCTTTCTTCCCAAGTGAAGACAAGAATGTTGTGTCTATCATGTGTCTTCATTTCCATCCATGGCCTTCACCTAGACTTGTGGTTGTAGTCCTGGTCTAGTGCATGACACATGAAATAGAAAAACATAATTGTCACTCCTTTGTAGTTGGGGGTGATCTAATCCAAGCTCCCTCTTGATCAAGGACCTATCAGAGCTCCCTCTTAGCTAGGGACTCTTCTATACATCAGCGACTTCTTCTTTGTGGGTCCTTCAGTTGCTAGATCATTTTTTCTCCTTGATGTCATGAAAATTAGTTGAGCTTCTTTCTTGTAGGACAATGGTCATCGATCACTTTCCTCCTTAGTTCGTCATGCCATGCCTTTCTTCATGGATAGTGGCCTTCTTCATATCTAGAACCTTCATCATATGACTACTTCTTTCTCATCATGCTTCTTCCATTCATCACATGAATGCTAGTGGTACTTGTAAGTAGCCCTGCATGAACTTATCCAGATATTATTTAAGAAATAAAAATATATCGTTAAATTAAATCGTACCTTTTGAGATGGCTCTTTGTCATGACATCCTTTTAGTAAGTATCAACATCCTGCATACATGTTGACACATTTCCCAAAGATATATGTTGTCAAGGGTTTCCATCTTTTTCATACTTTCATCAGAGTCTTCATACCTTTACGGGAGATTTCCTAGTCAACTCTTCTTGGTCTTTTGGATGTTGATCGCCTTCATCATGGTTGCATAGTTTACAATACGTTCCTTCCTCACACATTCCATTCTCAGGGGTTTTTAATCAGAGTTTTCTAATCGTAATCAACCACCTCATACTTCCTATGAGGACATATTATGTTGATTTCATCTAGTGCGACTTATGCCTTTTTGAATCTTTTCAGAGGAGGAGATCCTTTTCCCTTGATCATGCTTCTTACAAATAAGTGATGATTTATATTACCTGCAACCATATGACATGACATTATAAAAATTAAATACAAGAATACATACCTCATTTTATCTTTAGGTCATCTAGGCTTCTTCCAGCAGCTTCCCTTATTGAAGTGTCTTCAATCCCTTGATCTCCTTCATCTCTTATGACATCATACCATCATCCCATAAATTCCATAAGTTCGAGTTCCTGATGAAACACTTGCTTCCTCTCTTAATTAGTGAATCCTCCAACTAGGATTCTATCAGAGAATTTTGAGGATCTTGTATACCTTGATATGGTAGATGTTTCCCTTTTGACTTGATGTATGATGAGACCTATCCTGGATGACTTCTTCCTTTGCTTCAATGCCCAATGAGGGTCCCAAGGGTTATGTCCTTCATGTTTGAATGTCATGGATTTTGTTTTCCATGGTTCCCGTGGTGATGATATGAGCTCTTGCTTCTAATTATTTCATAATGCCACGATGCATCTTAATATCATGGTCATATCTAAAGATTTAGGAGCTTATGATAGGACCCTTTTTGTGAGGGATACTATCTTACTCATAGGAGAGATTTGTTACACCCTCTTTCCTTGGCCCTTTTCTTTAGCTTCCTCCATCTTTCAGTTATATGAGCTTCCAAAATCTTTCTATAGCATTTAATATTAACTATACTTATTCTTTCTTGCTTTGCTTGAGGACTAAGCTTTTGAGTTGGTCTAAGTGATGTGACCTTCTTTACTATAATTTCAGAGAATATATCTTCTATAATTTCACATATCCCTCTTTATGCCTCCTCCTTTTAGCATGTGAGGACCTTTGAGTGATTTCGTATTATTCCTATAAGTCTCTTGATACATTCAAGCATTGTTTGACCTTCAGAGACCTTTCCATAGACATCCATGATTTTTCTTTTCTATGAGGATTATGAAAATACTTCTTATTTTATGCAAGGACATTTTTCATGAGGACTATGACTATCCTTCAATATTTCTTTTTCCTTGCAAACAAATTTATTAAACCAAAAACATGAAAGATACTTACTTGGCATGTGAAGAGGAGATATTCACCTTGATGCTTCTTTTGCTTGAGCTTCCCATCATGAGCCACTAGTATCCTTTTACCAAAACTTATTTGGAGACCTTTATCATGACTTTAATGATCTTGTCATCACCGAAATTTCTTTATGACCTTGAAATCATCTCGATTCCTAATTCATCTTCTTGGTTCTTTTGACTCCTTCTATACTGAATAAATTGTTGACATGCTCATGCTCATGATACTGCCACCCCACAAGTGGACCTTATTATACTTTAGCATCAGCGAATTCATGCTCAGATTCGAGCATCATGCTACAAGATTTGGAACTGTGACAAGTACATCGTTGTAACACTACACCGAGATAGTGATGTCTTATGAATGTTGTTCATTCAAATTGTGCATTGTTTTGTGAGCCCGAACTTGTCACTGAAATCATCATTGTGACTTTATTGAGATGTGTATTGGATATCTGCCTTTCGATCTATTGATATCATGAATGTCTCTTCATAGTTTTTACTAAGATCATAACTTATGTTAGGATCGTGACTGCTCCTTGATCGAGAATGTAATTGTGTTTATCGAGATCTTACTTGTCATGGTTGTGCGTAGAATATATATATTACTATAGTATTGCTAAGTTTCTTATTCGAGACTGAGTATGAGACTGTTCACTATTATGGGATTACGATGATTCTTTCCATCGAAGCTAAGTGGTGCTATAGGATCTTTGAAACCATCATTCTTATGCTAAGAGATTATCAAGACATAGATACCAAGACTTGTTAATATCTCTTCATCATGAGCATGTTAATAATATATTACTCAATGACATCACTTCGTATATTGAGCACTGTGATTATGAGGAGGTCGAGACAGTGATTGTATGTAATCAAACGAATGTTGAGATATCATACTTCGATGTGCTCATTGAAACTGATGGAGGAGAAATTCATCACTGAGGTCATGTACCTGTTTGTTTAGGGTTTGATCCTGCAATGCAGATCTTGATATCCTTTCAACTTGCTTTGATGCTCTGCTAGAAACTTGGTCCTTGAAATGTCTCTTTTTTTCCCTTCCTTTAACTGCAAACATAGCTCTAATATCATGTTGAAGAATCTAGGGAAAATAGGATTAGTAAGATTCTTCTAGTCTTGGTAACAATTTGTGAAGTGTTGTTACAATTTATCTTAGCTTGATCTTCTTCTTATTATTAGAGAGTGTTTATTTCATCAAATTTCTACCAAAAAGAAAGAGACAAGAACACACGATGTTGGCATTCTTCTAGGGCCAAAACCTCTCCCTCCTAGAGAGGAAAACCCTTCAATATGTTCTTATAGATATCTAATTGATGAATACCAAGACCCTTAACAAAACTGCTTGACCCAGGCTTACTTCCAAGGCACTTGTCACTATCTCATAGATTTTGCATAGTCATTCTTCTGAATACCTTTGAGATCCTTCTCCTTCTAACTATCGTAGTACTGGAGAATCTCGACCTCGAAACCTTAACACAGTCCCGTTCTCCTCCTTCGCAATACATCCCACAGTTCAGTATTCTCCCTTGACAAGAAAGCTCTATCTTTGGTCTTCTTTATCACAACATCATGCTTTATATATCTCCTTGTATGGATATTTTCCTAAGACAGTGGTTGGTTCATTTGTACACATGATTAGATAGAGTATACCCAAAATTGTGATGAAAAATCTTCTTCGTAGTGATGAAACAGAGGTTGCCTTAGCCCGAGACAAAGATATATATATTTCGTAGTTTACTTCATATCACTGTGATGAAACAAAGATTAATTTAACCCGAAACGTGTGATAGATATGGTTCATATTCAATTGCCTTTGCATTACTTGTGAGATTCATAGAGATATCGAATTCTTCTTTTTTTCCTTTTGGAGTGATATTACTTACATACTTATAGTGGCTCATGCGATAACTTGTAGGCCAACATAATATCCTTGGGTTGGGCTGACATATCCATATGGAGACTATTTTGTTCGTTTAGCCGAGAGAGATAGTGACAGCGCCTTGGAGTATGGGTTTTAGTTGTGTAAAATTTTGTAATTATATTCATAAATCCTAAATACATCAAGAAGAATTATTTAACCTAAGTAAAGCACTTCTTGCTCATGAAACCCATGATGCAAGGAATACAATAAACATTTGTTTCTTTATTATAAAATCATAATTACAACTTGTGGTGAAAACCAAACCTAGTTACATTTTCTTCAACAAAGTATCCCACCAGAGCAAGAGCTTTTAGCTCCAAAGGAGGAGCTTCAGGAGCTTGTGGAGCAGCCACATGTAGTGGAGCAGATAGGAGGCAGAGTGGAGGCACCCACTCAACTAGAATCCTCCAAAGAGGGGAGAAAGAGAACCCAAGACATTGATAGATTGTTGTAGGACGAAAGGGAGAATGTGGGAGCCCCCAAATCACAGTGCAAGCAAAGGAGCTCACCTGATAGGTACATTGGTTACATGGATCCCATGACAAACTTCATTGAGACAGAACCTTCCTCATTTGAAGAAGAAGTACCTCAACCTGTTTCGGTTGATGCCATGGTGGAAGAATATGAATCCATCATGAAGAACAGTGTGTGGGAGGTGGTGTTGAGACCAGAAGGGAAATCAATGGTCGGTTCCAGATGGATCTACAAAGTGAAGCATGCAGCTAACGAGAGCATCGAGAAGTACAAGGCCAAATTTGTGGCCACATGATTCTCTCATATAGAGGGAGTGGACTATGAGGAAACATTTGCATCAATTGCAAGATATTCCTCAATCAGATCCATCTAGCATTCACTGCACAGATGGGGTGGAAAATCCAACAGATAGATTTGAAGACCGTCATTTTCAACGGTTTTGTTGAGGAGGAAATTTACATAGAGCAACCAGAAGGATTTGAGACATATGATCGGGAGTCACATGTGTGAAGACTCAAGAGAGCATTGTATGGTCTCAAACACGCGCCCTGAGAATGGTACACTCAGATCAATAGTTATCTCATTAGATTGGAATTCACCAAAAGTGAAGCAAATGCAAACCTCTATCACATTGTGGTAGATGGTAAGTTGCTTATTCTTGTTTTGTATGTCGATGATTTAATATTGGCAGGTGATGAGCAGTTGATTCACTCTTGCAAAGAGGATCTTGCAAGGGAATTTGAGATGAAAGACATGGGCCTCATGCATGGTGAATTGTTTGTGTCTCAAGGCAAGTATGCTACCGAGATACATCATAGATTTCACATGGAGAATTGTAAGCCCATGGACACACCTCTATTGAGAAATCAATGCTAGTAGAGTTAAGGTTAGATTTCTCTTTCTTTACAATTACTTGTGAATTAAGTTGGCTTATTTTACTTATTTGTTATAGTATCTTTCATCAAGAAATTACCAAATTATGTGTGTATGAAGATCACAAAAACACAAGACACAAGATGTAGGCACTATGCTAGGGCAAACCCCTATCTAGGGAAAACCCAATCAAAATATCCTCCTTCAATAGTTTTCTTGAGATAATCCAAGACTCTTCAACCTAGACACAGACCTCCTCCAACCACCAAATCACCCTCTCCTTCTAGCAACTTCGACCTAGATCTTTGACCTTGCAGTGATAGCACTTCGACCCAACGAATCCAGAATTTTGACCTTCCAACAGTAGAACCTTCAACCCAATATTTTTAGAATTTCGACCATTCCAATAGTAAAACTTTGATCCAGTAACTGGCAGGGTAACTTCGCATAAGAGAGACAAAGAGATAGCCCAAAACTTTTGACCTTGATCCTTCCATCACTTCTTCTTCTGTTCTTGGAATTTCACATTTTTTCGAACTCCTTCACTTGGATATTGAACTTGTGATAGAGATGCCTCCAAATGAATTTGCACTGCTTGTATATATAGGCTTTAGGTGAGGTCAAATTGCCTAGTTTGAGGCCGACTTGGTGTGGAGTTGTCAAATACCTTATTTGACTCAATAACAAACCTTTTTACATGATTCAAAAGCCCAAGAAGGGTATCATAGAATGTACAACTGTAAATTTTTATGTAGATTCAACGGCTCATGTAATTTTCTACAACACAAGACAAGAATCTACTCTATTATCAACAACAGAAATCAATAATGATCAATGAAAATAATAATCAGCAAGAGGAAGAATATCAATCGCACATAACACAATATTTATCTAGGGAAAGCAACTGCTCAAAACCCCAACTATCTATATTGCATTAATCAAAAATATAATACTTGTTCTCACTAGAACAATCCCTACACAATTATAATCAACTCTCTGCCTCACAAGCCCACTCTAGCCAACACTTAGCCAATTATGTTCCCTGTCAAGCCCCTATTTCCTTGCATAATTCCCAAGAGGGTCAGCCCATATTTAATTGGGAAATCCTTCTTCCAGAACTGCCCAATTCAAACTTAGGTCCATAACGGATTGCATGCATGATCTGTACAACTCGGAAAACCATATAACTGATAGTACATTGTCCCTACACTCTAGACTCAACTGGGTATTTCTCTAAATTGACATGCATTAGTTTCTCTTGAGTGAATCCCCAATTACTTGGAGTAGCACTAAGGATGCACCAGTGCACTAACTCACTACTAGACCTGTACTAGTTCCTCCAACAATTAGAACTAGTTTAACTGACCATAACTCAGTCAAACTGATTTATCTGATTACAACTCAAATAAACTCATCATGGACCCCTAAAAATTAGGGATCACACATACATGACTACAGATTCAAGCTTCCAACTCGAAATTCCTAAGTTAATTAAGTCAATTAAACTTAATTAACTATTTACAAGTTGCTATGAGAATAGAATTCGATTTTAATTCACAATTTAATTCAATGACAAATTAAACTAGAATTTCTTGTTGTCATTTCTCAACACTCCCTCTCAACAAGAAAGGGATTATCAGCTACCCTGATCCTGTCTCTGTGAAACTCGAATTCACATCTTAACAATGCCTTTGTCAAAATTCCAGCATCTTGCTCCTCTGTGGGAATGTACTCCAACAACATAATCTGCCTTTGTACACAATCTCAAAGATGATGATACCGGATCAATATGCTTGGACCGATCATGAAAAACTTGATTTTCAAAGAGTTTGATGCAACTATGATTATCACAGTAAATCAAAATTAGATCCATCTACTGACCAAACAAACCAACCAGGATCTTCCCCATCCAAATGGCCTCACATGTTGCTTGACTTGCAGCCATGTACTCTGCCTCTACCGAACTGAGTGCAACCGATCTTTGTTTCCTACTGTACCAAGAAACAATTTTTGACCCAATACTGAAGATCCATCCTGATGTGCTATTCTTGTCGAATGGACTCCCTGCCAAATATGCATCGATCAAGCCTTGAAGCTTCACTCTCTCTGTCTATTTGTACCACAATCCATATTGAGTAGTGTCTCTGAGGTATCTCAAGACCTTCTTGGTCGCCTTCCAATACAGCTTGGTAGACCTAACCATTGCTTAACTAAGTTGGTTAACTGCATAACACATGTCTAGTCATGTGTTCACCAAATACATGAGTAAACCCACAAGCTACCTGTAAATGGTAGCTTCCACTACTTCACCCGAAGTAGCATCCTCCTTCCTCCAGTTACCTACTAGAGGAGTCACCATGGGTTTATTGCTCTGCAGGTGGAACCTTTTCAGTATCTCATTGCAATACTTTCTCTGAGAGACAAAAAGTTCCCCATCACCTTGTCATACTTCCATGCCCAGAAAGTAGTGCATGAGCCCCAAGTCCTTCATTTTGAACTCTCTTGCAAGATCCTCCTTACAAGACTTGATCAGCTTATCATCACCTGTCAAAATCAAATCGTCGACATAAAACAATAATGAACAATTTACCTTCCACCACAATATGGTACAGTTTCACATCTGCTTCACTTTTGGTGAAGCCCAACCCAGTGAAGTAGCTATCAATCTTGGTGTACCAAGCATGGGGTGCTTGCTTCAGCCCATAAAATGCTCGCTTGAGTCAGCACACATGCAACTCATGATCAAAGGTCTCAAAACCTCCAGGCTGCTCAATAAACACCTCTTCCTCAATCTTGCCATTAAGGAAGGTTGTATTTACATCCATATGATGTATCTTCCAACCCGTCTGGACTAATAGTGCCAAAATGGATCTAATTGATGAGTACCTTGCAACAGGAGCAAAGGTCTCATCATAATAAATCCCTTCTACTTGATAAAAGCATCGAGCCACGAACCTAGCATTATGTTTCTCCACACGAACATCCACTCCTTGCTTTACCTTGTAAAGCCATTGGGAGCTCACCACTGACTTGTCTGTCGATCTTGGGACAACATCCCAAACCCTGTTACGAACAATGGAGTCATACTCCTCCACCATGGCATCAACCCAAACCAGTTCTTAAACTGCCTCCTCAAAGGAAGATGGTTGTGTCTCAACACATCTGCTCATAAAAGCCATGTATCTAGTGTACCTCTCAGGTGATCTCCTCTTCATGTGCTTTGATGTGGGTGCTCCAACATTCTCTCTCACATCCTGCAATAATTTGTCAACCTCTCTGGTACGCTTTCTCCCATCTCTAGAAGATTATGCCTGAGTGGATGTCTCTACTCTCGGATCCTCTATATGTGGTTGCTCCACATCAATCTAAGGCTCCTCCTTAGGAGATAAAAGCTCCTCAACCGCATGTAGTTGAAGCTCCCTCTCAAGGGAACATCACATGGCCTTCTCTTCATCGAATTTGACATCCCTATGAACCATTGCCATCCTGTTGGTTGGCAGGTACACCTGATAATTGTGAGGTGTATCAATGTACCCCACAAATATCCTAACACTGTTGTCGACTCAAGCTTCTTCCGTGCATCATTGGTCACCTGGAAATATATCGATGTCCCAAAAATCTTGAAGTGACCCACATCTGGTCTCTTCCCTGAGAAATCCTCCTCTAGTGTACTCATCCCAAGAATCCAATGTGAGCTTTTGTTCTGCAAATAAAAATTTGTGTTGCATGCCTCAGCCCACAAGTGTAGTGGTAGGCCTTGATCATGCAACATCGCACGTGTTGTCCCTACAATGCTTTTTTTCTTCCTTTTGGCCACCCCATTCTATTGTGGGTTATGGGGTGTCATCAACTCCCATTTAATCCCTTCTACCGCACAGAAGTTATTAAACTCATTTGAGACATACTCACCACCGTTATCACTCCTCAGAGCTTTAACCTTCTTGCCAGACTCTTTCTTGACCAGTGCTTTAAATTCACAAAACTTTATGAAAGTTTGATCTTTCTTCTACATGAAAATGATCTAGCATTTACGAGAAAAGTTGTCAACAAATTTAACATAATACCTTTGTTTTTTCGTGGATGATGTCGAGAATGGTCCACACACATCTAAATGGACTCGCTCTAAAATCGCATATGCTCGACTATCTCTGTCGTGAAAGGAAGCTTTGGTGAATTTTCCCAAAGTACACCCTTCCGCATGCATTGGCTTGCTCTAGTGTACATCTGGGAAGACCGGTAGAAATTTGTTGCATGATTTTCAAAGTGCCATGATGCAAATGATCCAACCGTCTGTGCCACAACTCACCAATGTCTCGGCTCTGCACCTTCTCTTCTTTTGTGCTCAAGGCAGCACAATTTTCTACCTCCAACTTGTAGAGATTCTTCACCTGAATCCCTATCCTCTTTACCTATCACATGGCTATGTGACGAAGGAACGTCTTTCCCTTACTAAAGATCACATCATAGCCTCTATCCTCCAACATGGAAATAGATACCAAGTTCTTCTTCAAACCATGAACATACATAACATCTTGCAAGGTGAAGGGAGCACCTGACTCCCTCTGAAAGGTAACTGCACCCAATCCGGTAGCACTATACCTCCCTTCATCACCCATCTCGATATGCATTTGGATATCCTTCTCCTCGAAGTCACTAAAAATCTCCTTGTTTCCAGTCATGTGGAAAGGAGCTCCATTGTCTAGCTACCATACACTAGCCATCATCGATGACACAATGCATGCGATGAGGGTAAAGTCCAATTCGAATTGTGAGGCAAGAGCCTCACCTGCCGCTCTTCCTGAGGACTTCTTCTTGGACTTCTTGAGCGGACAATTTGTAGCAAAATGTCCCAACTCGTGACAATGAAGCTACTTGACTTTCGACATGTCCTTCTTCTTGCCTCCATGACAAGAACCTGATTTGGAAAGGGACACCTTCCCCTTCCCTTTCTTTGTCTTACCCGCTAAGGCACAATTTTCCTCATCATTAGTCTTTGATGAGGATCCATCCTTGGTGCTCCTCTAAATCTCTTCATGTACCAAATCCGACCATCAATCTGGAAGCTTCTCCCTCCCATTGAAAGAGTCTTGATAAGTGTGCCAACTCTTGGGGAGTCCTAGAATAGCTAGTCTCACCATATCATCCTCAGCAACAGTAATCCAAACACTTCCAATCTCATCTCCACAATGAGTGAACTTGGTCAAATATTTTGGAATTGAGGCGCCCTTCTCCATATTGATATTTCTGAGTTTGTCCTTCAATGCCAACTTCCTATGGTCACTACTATTCTGAAACAGGTACGTCAATGCCTTCCACATAGCATACAGTGTTTCCTTTCCATGGAGACTCGAGACAATGTGGTATTGAACTCCCTCAAGAATAATTTATTTTGCCTTTGCCACACACTTTCTCCATTCGGCCAAATCATTATCATCTTATGCTAGAGGCTTAGGAATGTCTTGATCAATGAATTCCTTGAGTCCATTTTCTTCCAGCACTGCTTCCGTCCTGTCCTTCCAAGCTATGTAACTTGAGCTACCTTCCAAGGCATACTCAACTCTCAAACCGTAGAAAGTCATCTGCCAACTCTGAAGTATGAACCGCAAATTCAAATTTCACCTGCACAACCAAACTCGAAATCTCCTCTTCTATACTGTCTTCAGCTCTAATACCATGTATATTTTTTTGTAGATTCAACAACACGTGTAATTTTCTAAAACACAAGACAAGAATCTACTCTACTATCAATAGCGGAAACCAATAATGTTACATGAAAACAATAATCAACAAGAGGAAGAATATCAATCGCACATAACACAATATTTCTCTAGGAAAAGAAATTGCTCAAAACCCCAACTATCTATATAGCATTAATCAGAAATCCAAGAAGAAAAAACAATACTTGTTCTCACTAGAACAATCCATGCACAAGTATAATCAACTATCTGCCTCACACGTCCGCTCTAGCCAATGTTGTTCTCTACCAAGCCCCTATTTCCTTGCGCAATTCCTAAGAGGATCAACACATATTTAATTGGGAAATCCTTCTTCCAAAACTGTGCAATCCAAACTTAGGTCCATAACTGATTGCATGCATGATCTGTACAACTCGAAAAATCATACAACTGATAGTACACTATCCCTGCACTCTAGACTCAATTTGGTCTTTCTCTGAATTGACATGCATGAGTTTCTCTTGAGTGAATCTCCAATTAGTTGGAGTAGGATTGAGGATGCACTAGTGCACCAACTCACTATTAGACCTCTGCTAGTTCCTCCAACAGTTAGAACTAATTTCACTGAACATAACTCAGTCAAACTGAGTTATCTAATTACAACTCAAATAAACTCATCCTGAAACCCTAAAATTTAGGGATCACACATACATGACTACAAAAAGACTTCCAACTCGAAATTCCTAAGTTAATTAAGTCAATTAAACTTTATTAATTATTTACAAGTTGCTATGATAATAGAATTCGATTTTAATTCACAATTTAATTCAAGGACAAATTAAACTAGAATTTATTGTTGTCATTTCTCAACAACGACTCTAATGACTCAATATAAATCCTAGGAGTCCACAATGGGGACTTTGACTAATAAAAGATGACCCAAGCATGAAGCCCGTGCTTTAATAAGTCATTGTAGCAATAATAAAAATTTATTTTTCATTCTTTTGATTAATACATTACATAATGACTCAAATACATTTATGAAGACCAAACCTAGTTACATTCTTCAACACTCCCTCTTAACTAGGGAGGTATTCATAATAACATATACAAGTACAAGGAAGATCTCAAAACATATGAACTATGAAGATTTTAGGCATCACAATGCCATGGACTAGATTCTTGACCAGGGCAATCTATCCAGGTAGGACTAAGATGGACTAAATTTTTCAACCTCGCTAAGTACCAGCAAGCTTACTTGCTAACCATCAACCAAAGGATCCAGGTGCGTATCTGAGGTCAGAGCTCTATGACCAACACCACCCTCCCTACTTTGGGATCTAGACATCAACACAGTACCAACCTGATGTCCTCCCAGGCAATGTGCCTCACACACAAAGCTTCAACAAATCTCTTCCAAACTTTTATCATCGTTAACAAAATCAGTAATATCTATTAAACCAAGCATGTTTCTAAGATATTCAAATTTCTTATTAGGAAGATATTTTATTAGTATATCAGCTACCCGATCTTCGATCAAGACATATTGTAGCTTCACGATCCCATCCTGCACCAAGTTCCTAATGTAGTGGAACTTATTGTTGACATGCTTCATCCTAGCATGAAACACGAGATCTTCAAACATCTTGAT
The DNA here is from genome assembly GCA_000404065.3 of Pinus taeda. Classification (NCBI taxonomy): domain Eukaryota; kingdom Viridiplantae; phylum Streptophyta; class Pinopsida; order Pinales; family Pinaceae; genus Pinus; species Pinus taeda. Next base: position 144,529 of record APFE031294024.1, read on the forward strand.
GCATCTTTGATTATCACAGTAGGACCCAGAGACTTCTTGAACAAATCTGTCAGAAGCTTCCTCAACCATACAGCGTCCTTTCCTACTTCACATGCAGCCACATACTTTGCTTTAGCACTATTCAAAGCAACAGGATCTTGCTTTCTACTAATCCATGAGATCATGGCAGACCCCAAACTAAAGCATCCACTTGTAGTGCTTCTTACATCGGTCTCATTGCCACCCCAATCAGAATATGTGAATCCAATCAATTTGACTTCCTTGCTATCATAATTTAGGCAGTGATGTATAGTGCCACAAAGATATCTCAATATATGCTTGGAAGCTATCCAGTGATCATGACGAGGCTCCAATTGAAACTGTCTAAGAATGTTCACTGCAAAACATATATCGAGCATAGTATTTACCAGATACATCATAGAACCCACCAACTTATGATAGGAGGTAGGATCTATGAGACTTTAGTCAGAGCTCCTCAACTTCTTGAGATTGGTGATCATAAGAGTAGTCATGGGCTTGGAATCCATCATTCCAAATTTTTGCAACAACTTGATGATATACTTTCCTTGCCCCAGATATATCTCCCCAAGCTTTTGCATACTTCCAAACCTAGGTAATAGTGCATCAGTCCATGATCCTTCCTCTCAAATTCAGCTCCCAACATCTTCTTGCATTATTGTATCCTTCACTCCACACCTGTAATGAATAGATCATCCACATAGAGTAGAATAATGGTTGGCTCATCATCCACAACCTTGATGTAGAGATTTGGATCAACAGTGCTTTTCACAAACCCAATTCTTAGAAGGTATGCATCCATTCTTGCATACCATGCCCTAGGAGCTTACCTCAAACCATATAGGGCCTTCTTGAGTCTACATACATGAGTGTCTTTGCTATTTACTTCAAAGTCTTCAGGTTGTTCAATGTACACTTCCTTATTGATGGTCTCATTCAGAAATGGTGTCTTTACATCCATTTGATGGATATTCCATCCCATTGTAACACGAGATCTAATGGTAGTATACCTAGCCGTGGGTGCAAAGGTTTCTTCATAATCTATGCCTTCCTTTTAAGAGAAACCCCTTGCAACAAATCTAGCTTTGTATTTGTCTATACTTCCATCAACAGTGTGCTTGATCTTGTAAATCCATTTGGAGGTGACAACCAATTTGTCACTAGGCCTAGGAACGATTTCCCAAACCCCATTCTTCATGATGGATTGATATTCTTCTCGCATTGCCTTATTCCATACTTCTTGACTAGAAGCTTCTTCAAATGTAGATGGTTCGGCGTCAAATCAGTTTTTTCATATATGCAGCACATCCATAATATATTTTCGACCTTTTGCTTTCTCTAAAGATTCCTTTTGCAACTCCATGTCCTTAAGCATCTTCAAGAGTAGCTTTTAACCAATTTTGTCTCTTCCTAGTGTTCGGTATGATCACAGGTTGAATAGGCTCACTTGGTCTTTCTTCTTCTTGAATTGTAAAGGGATTGTTGCGGTGTACTTCTTCTTCTTCGAATATTGGTATATACTCTTCATCAGAATCAATAGGGATATATTTGGATTTTTTGTAGGCATGATTTTCCTCAAATATAACGCCCCTGCTTACTTCAATATGTCTTCCTTCCTTGACGTAGATTCTATATGTTTTTGAGGAGAGATTATAGGCAACGAAGATCCCTTACATGCTTGTAGAATCTAACTTCTTTCATTTGTCCTTTCGAACATGGATATAGGAAGGAATCCCAAAGATTAGAAGATGGTCCACACTTGGCTTCTTCCCTGTGAATGCTTCCTCGGGTGTCGTATTCTCAAGAATTTTATAAGGACTTCTATTTTGAATATATATTGTTGTCATTGTTGCAACTTCTCCCTCTAGAAATTTTGGTAAGACTTGATCAAGGAGCATTGTTCATATACCTTCTTCAATTGTCCTATTCTTTCTTTCGGTCATTCCATTTTGTTCGAGATAGTATGGCACAATGAGCTCCCTCTTAATTCCTGCTTCTTTACAATATGCAATCAATTATTTAGAAGTGTATTCCCCACCATTATCGGATCTCAAAGTTTTTATTCTTCTTTCGGTTAGGGTTTCCACTTCAAATCTAAACTCCTTGAATTTTTCAAATACTTCATCCTTTTTTCTTGAGAAGGTAGAGCCATGTCTTTCTAGAGTGATCATCAATGAATGTCACATAGTAAAAATGACCTCCAAGTGATTTATCAGACGTAAGCCCACACACATCAGAATGAATGACGTCTAATATTTTTTTAGACCTTATTTCATTATTTGTAAATGGTTTTCTTGTATGTTTACCCAAAGAACATCCCTTGCAAACTCCTTCACGGTCTTCTTTGATATTGGGGATGCCCTGAACCAGTGGATTAAGAGTGGGAATGACCTTGTAGTGTAGATGACCATATCTTCTATGCCATATCTCAATGGGATTGATTTCCATATGAACTAGAGCTTGAATAGATGGTGTTGTGACTCTATATAAGCTTCCTTCACGAACACCAATAACCCTAGCTTTATCAATACTCGAACCTTTTCCCCAAAACAAAACCTTCCATCAACAAAAGCAACTCTATCCCCTTTATCTTCTAAGCAATAGATTGAAAGCAAATTCTTTTTAAAACATGGAACATAAAGTATCATTAGGGGAATTTTGAAGTCTAAAATGGGCCTCCTAAGGAAATTATAAAATAATAGTAGAAATAATAAAATAAGATTAGATTACATCATCAAATTTTAGAGGGGAAAAAAAATATTTTTTCAATTTGTATTTTCAACTTATCTTCCTACAGGTTTTATTCAAATTTCGAACGAGACCACTTATTGCATTCAGAATTTCATTTCTCATCCAAAGAGTATCCATGTTGGATACTTTTGATGGACCCTGCTACACGAAAAATAAGAAATACATTAAAAACGTAATTGCAATCATGTTTTTCATGTATTTCTCATTTTTCGTGTAGTAGGGTCCATTGAAAGTATGCAACATGGGTACTCTTTGGATGAGGAATTAAATTTTGCATCCAATGAGTACTCCCACTTGAAATTTGAGTAAAACATTAGAGATATAAGTTGAAAATACGAGTTGAAAAATAATTTTTATTATTTTATTATTTTTTAATATTTTTACTTTTTTATTCCAAAAATAGTAAATCATCCCCCATGGTTAACATCATCATCTTGAATCTTATTGGTTCTTATAGATTTTATTTTGGTTGTACATTTTTCTTAAGAGACCCATTTTAGACCTCAAAATTCCTCTAATGATTATTGCAATGTAGCTTAGCTCCATTCTCCAACTACAAAGATGGTGATCCGACCTCTAACAGCATAGCATTTGTTGTCTCCCAATTCCACTGCATGAGAATATGGTTCCTTTGATAGAGTGTGAAGTTGTTTACTCTCCCCTGTCATATGCCTTGATGCTCCACTATCAATAAATCATGTATTATCATCATTAAATGGACCTGTAAGTGCAGCGAAGAACCCTTGACTTTTGACCTTGTTGAATAAATGGTAGAAGATCTTCTTGGTCCAGCGTCTTGCGATATTGAATCCCATTCTCATATAACTTGTCATGGTGGGAGTAATGATTTCCTTCAAGCGAACAAAGTGATCTTCAATCTTCCTTGACCTTAGCTTTGAAATCTTGTTGAGAAACCAATGCTAGTAGAGTTAGGGTTAGATTTCTCTTTCTTGATAATTACTTGTGAATTAAGTTGGCTTCTTTTACTTCTTTGTTATATTATCTTTCATCAAGCAATTACCAAATTATGTGTGTATGAAGATCACAAAAACACGAGACACAAGATGTAGGCACTTTGCCAGGGAAAAACCCCTATCTAGGGGAAAACCCAGTGAAAATCTCTTCCTTCAATAGTTTTTTTGAGTTAATCCAGGACTTTTCAACCTAGACACAAACATCCTCCAACCACCAAGTCAGCCTCTCCTTCCAGCAACTTCGACCTTGCAGCAATAGAACTTCAATCCAACAAATCCATAATTTTGACCTTCCAGTAGTTGAATCTTCGACCCAGTGCTTTCAGAATTTCAACCCTTCCAGCGGTAAAACTTCGATCCAACAACTGGGCTAGTAACTTTGCATAAGAGAGAGAAAGAGATAGCCCAAAACCTTTGACCTTGATCCTTCCAGCACTTCTTCTCTTCATGGAACTTCGCACTTTTTCTGCCTCCTTCACTTGGATATCGAACTTCTGAGAGAGATGCCTCCAAATGAATTCGAACTACTTATATATATAAGCTTTAGGTGACGTCGAATTACCCAATTTGAGGCCAACTTGATCTCTTTGAGGCTGACTTGGTGTGGAGGTGTCAAATACCTTATTTGACTCAATAATAAAGTTTTTTACATGATTCAAAAGCCCAAGAAGGGTCTCATAAAATGTACAATGACTCTAATGACTTAATATAAACCCTAGGAGTCCACAATGGGAACTTTGACTAATAAAAGATGACCCAAGCATGAAACCCATGCTTTAATAAGTCATTTTAGCAATAATGAAAATTTTATTTTTCATTCTTTTGATAAGTACATCACATAATGACTCAAATACATTTATGAAGACTGAACCTAGTTGCATTCTTCAACAACCTCTAGCTACAAACTGGAAGAAAAAGTATGCTTCTTTAGGTGAGGAAGTTGATGCTACCATTTACAGGCAGCTTGTGGGGCCTTTGATGTATCTTGTGAACACATGACTCGATATGTGCTATGCATTAAACCAATTGAGTCAAGTTATAGTGAGGCCTACCAAATTATATTTTAAGGCAGCAAAGCATGTGTTACGGTACCTTAGAGGCACTACCCAGTATGGATTATGGTATAGACAGACAGAGAGAGTAAGGTTGCAAGGCTTCACCAATGCATATTGGGCAAGGAGTCCATCTGACATGAAAAGTACATCAAGTATTATCTTCAGTGTTGGTTCCACATCTATTTCCTAGTACAGCCGAAGCAGAGGTCTGTGGCACTCAGCTCTGTAGAGGTTGAATAGATGGTTGCAATCCAAGCAGCATATGAAGCAATATGGATGAGGAAAATACTTGTGGAACTATTCAGTTAGGAGATGGATCCAACATTGATATATTGTGATAATCAGAGTTGCATTAAGCTCTATGAGGATCTGGTATTTCATGATGGGTCCAAGCACATTGATATCAGGTATCATCATTTACAGGACTATGTACAAAGGAGAATTATGTTGCTACAGTACATTCCAACTAAGGAGAAAGATGTTGACATCTTGACAAAGACATTGTCAAGAAATAAATTTGAAGTCCACAAGTGCATGATAGGGGTGAAAAATATCTTTCTTGCTAAGAGGGAGTGTTAAAAAATGTAGCAAGAAAGGCTCAATTTGACTTTAGCCTTGGTCAAATTAAGTAAATTGAATTTCCACATCAGTCGGACAACTTGGAGGCATTTAACTGGTGTGACATGGATCTTGTCACTTAGTTAGCGCAATAAATTCAAGTTAGAGGACTTGGAGTTTAGTTATGTATGTGTGATTGCTAAATTTTAATAATCCAATACAATTATTTTCAATTTTATTCAGTTAACTAGCCTCTAACTATTCATAGAGTCAATTGAATGCCAATGGTGCAATGGGACAACAGTCTAACTCAAAGATCTCTCAGTTAATTGATCAATCGGCCCAAAATAACTAGTGCATGCAAGGAATTTGAATTCCTCAACTGAAGTGGAGATGACAAGGCAGTGTAACATTAGTTGTAAACTAGTTTTGGGTGTACAAGTGTTGCATGCAGTGAGTGATCAATCCTTGGGAATTGCACAATCAAATTGGAGAAAATTCCTTTCTTTTAGGGGCCAATTTCCTCAGGATTTGCGCAAGGAAATAGGAGGCTTGGTGGGCAAATAATTGGCTAAGTGTTGTCCAAAATTTCTCATTGAGCAAAGAGAATAGTCATGCTTTTGCAGGTTGAGCTCAAAGTTGGAGCTAGCAATTGTAATAGTTTCTCTATTCATTTTATTAATGCAAAGAGGCTTGAGGGGTTTTTCCTAGTTGGGTTCCCCTAGAAATCAATGTATTTGTATTTTTTCTTATTGTGCATATATGCATGTTGTTCTAAGTTGTGGTTCCATTCCGCATATCAATAGAGTAGAATTGTGTCTCTTGTTTTCAGTTTGAAATCTTGAACAATTGCAATTTCTATCAAAATTTCTACATTAATGATATCATTATGACCCCCAAATTTGGGTGTCCTAAACAGCCATACCACTTGCTTAAGGACTGAATGACGACAACCTCCACTTGGAATCCTTCATCCATAGTGAGTCTAATCATGAAAACACCTCCCTTATATGCCTCTCACAGCGTCTCCACATGCCTGGAATCAATGTCCACTCAAATGACACCCATGGCATACGTACTCATCACATCATGCTCACAATCTAGAATTTTCCTCTTCCTTTTTCGACTTCCTCACACAACACCTGGTCTCACCCACCTACTTGCTCTACTTTTGCAATCGTTGACACCCATGTGCCTCATGCACATCTCGTAGATCCCAATTGCACCATCATGAGTCATGAACAAGGAAGAGTTTGTTGTGTTAGTCGTGGAAGGGGAAGAGGTCGTCGACCCACTGCCCCTGTTACTAATGAAGACTGGGCTTTCTATGTCAACGTCATTCTTGCTCACATTCAGCACCAATTCGACGAGTTAGACGCCGAGGAGGTTCGCCATGGGCGGAATGCACTTAGGGCACTCCACAACCTTCTCGCCCATCATCTCCTCACTCAAGAACGAGAAAAATCCAGGGAAAATTATTGGATTGTTGAACTCTTTTCCAAAAACAACCACATTACCTCGTCCCTCCATCGCCTCTCCCATGACCTGGCCATTACTTTCCCTCCCGATATTCCATCTTCCTCCCCTGGCACTTCAACCTCTATCTTTGTTCCTCCCGACTCTTCGTCACCTTCTACCATCTTTTCAAATGATGGTCATCCCTCACCACCCCTCAAACAGTAGGAAACATCATCTCCTCTAAAGGACACCCAACGAACAACTTTCAAGCTCTCCCCTCCTTGCCCCTGTGTACATGGTTGTTACATCATTAAAGAATTGCTTGCAACAGTTGTCAATGCCAACTCTCTCAGCGATGAATGTGCTCAGCAACAAGAAGTTAGTGTTTCTCCTAGTCTTTGTGGCGCTAACTAAGTTCAAACAGGGTCCCCCCAACACAATTAGTTCTGAAATTTTGTTTTTTCTCCAAATGTTAATTGATCAGTGGCTTTATTCCACCATAGATTGTTGGTCTCTAGTTTTGTTTTTCTCATGCACTATAATAGTCCTGAACTGTAAACTTTCGAAAGGTTTTTTTGGTTTCCCCTACCTTGGACAGATTACCTCATCTAGCTACTTCTCCAAGGAACCCCATGGGCAATGGCCCCCCATGTTTGTTTGCATGTACTTAATGTATTTTTCTATGTTAATATAATGTGATCTATTTGCCAACAAAAAAATTGAAAACTTTATAATAATATAAAAATGCAATTTAAAATTACACTTTAATCTGTAATTAAATCTAAAACACAAATAACTATTATTAAAAATACTATCATTGTCTTGAGAAATTTTTTACAACCCAATATGACAGAGATGTTGTAATACATTAGTTATATAATGTTATGAATCAATATTAAATATTAAAATTGAAAAAAAAAAATATATATATATATATATATATATATTAAAAATTAGTTTTAAAACCAAATTTATCAAGTAAATATTTTAAATGGTGATTATCAAAAATATTATTATATAATTGATTGAATTTATAATTGTATCATTATAGAATTTTTATTTTGCAAATATGTTAACATTTTGGATGAAATAAGAAAAATGATAAAGGCTCGAGCACGAAAAATTCAATTTAATATTACAATTTAAGATGGGCCGTAAAATATATTTTAATTTTAACATTTTGCCATTAATGCTGGCAAAACTAGGTCTCGAAGTTGAAGCACATTGTTCTCGTTATTTATACGTTATTTTAATTTTTTTTTAACATTTTCAACTTGTATTCATTTTAATTTCCTTCAAAAAAAAATTCCACTTATCCACGAGTGTACAATGTCGGGTTCAATTGTTATGTTTTATCTCAAAGACTTCTTCGATGGCATCAGTGGAGTATTTTGAAGTCGGAACTGAGATAATCCAAAAAAAACTTGAAACTAAAGGATTTGGTTCAGTTTTAAATTTAAATACATAAAGACACAAATTTAAACCAAAACACACACAAAACCACAATATTAATAGAAAAAAGGAAGGAAAATGTAATGCTAAGAGAGGAACTTGGTAAAAAAAAAAAAAAATTCTAATGATTAAACAAGTCACTTGGGTTGAATCTTCTTTACCTCTTACTTCTTGAGCCTAATCAATATAGACAAAAGAGAGACTAGAATGAAAATTTCCTAGGGCCACCTACTTTTTGAGTGCAAGTGTAAGGTGTTTGGCTAAAAAAATTGTGGCAAAAAGACATTTTCGGCACTCCTTCAAGTCCAAAATATTTCATCAGTGGTTTGACAAAGAAAGGAGATTTACCTCAAAAGTTTGCGTTGAGGGTGTGTTGGAATTGTTTGAGTGATTCAAATGAGCTTTAGATAAGTTGGAATGGAAAAAGGTTTTTTCAGGGTTTTAGAAAAAGTGAGGGTTTGTCCACTGGAGTTTTTGGGTTTGAGGGAGACATTGTTCAAAGCTGGGAGGAGGAATTAGGAGTTTGGCACTACAACAGTGAAAGGGGTTGAAGCTTAACATATACAGTGATTGTAGGTTATTTATATTTTGAGGTTTTTTTGGACACATTTTCAACATTTCCGGAGACATTTGATGAAAAGACAGTGCATCAGAAATGCATTCAAACATGACAACAGGGCAAGAAATTTCGAAAGATAGAGACATAATTTGCCTCATAGAAACACATGAATATGAAGGGTGCAAGACACTTTTGTTTCAAGGGTACTACAAAATTGTAGCGTGGAACACGGCAGCAGGGAATGGCAAAGGACACGGAGGTACATGGTATTAGTGAGACAAAATGAAGGTCATTTCATTTAGCTAGAAAAACGAAGACTCAAATAAACAATTCATTTGGTTTAAAATATCAAAAAATGGAAATCACATCAAAATTGTAACATGCTATTTTGCGTCGCAAGTTTCAAAAATCTACAAAAGTAGAGGGTTTGACCACAAAATCCCTTTGCAACCTTAAAAGTAGATATTGCAACATAATCTCAGCTAGGTGAAGTACTTATAGTGGGTGATTTCAATGCTAGCACTGCAAGTGAGCAAGCTAGCATTCTTTGTTGTAAAGAAGATTGCGACCCTATCTGTCTTACACTGTTTTTTTGTAGCATCGGATGTGCTCTAGCTCCGAAATTTTGTGGAGGGGCTAGAACATATGGGACCACCAAAACCCAGAAATCATTTGGAGAAATTCCACTGGATGAGGAGCTATTAAAATAATTAATGTTTTTAATGGGTTCCTAAGTCTAAACTTAGGAAAAAAAATATTAATGGGTATTAATAAGAACATGGGTGAGAAACTTCTAAGTGACGAGGATAAACTCTGTTTTAATCTTAGCCGTTGATTAGGGACTAAATCTCGAACGTTGATTCATCAACAGGAAAAGTATAAGAGGCGGCTTGAGGGTTAGTTGGAGATACACTTGAGAGATCAATCAGTTCGATTTTTCTGGGGGCGTGGTTTGCTGAGAAAATCGAACAAGTGATTGTTGTAGTGAGAGGGGCAGTAGCAGAGAGTTGGATCAGAAATTAGTTCCGAGCCAACGAATACCAAGCAGAGAGGTAGCAATAGCATCAGAGAGGCAGCGCAGAGGCCTATGCAACCCAAGAAATGGCTCACGCAAAGCTAACGCAGGCCAAGAGGGTTCTTGTTGTAGCAGCGCAAGATAATCGGAAGGAAGTTTGAGATTTTGTTGGGAGTTCGATGTTTTGAGCCAAGAGGGCTAAAGTCGAAGCTCCTGAGAGAAAATCAATCCAGCGGAGAGGTGATGCAGTGTCCCAGAGGTAAGACGTTGGCCCACACAGAACACACTATGTTGGGATTTTCGCAATGCTTGCTGGAGTCAGCCATTCAGTGGATCAGCTGGGACTTGGAGAACGAGGAAAACCATCATATGTATTTCTTGTTGTCGATATTTCTCTGAAAGGTTAGCCGTTGTGAGAGGCAGCATGTTGTACTCAGATTCTGCTTGCTTAATAATCAAACCCTCTATATGTTGCACCAGTTTTCCAGCATTAGGTTTTTTTGGGCACGTTTGTCCAAAAATAACAGTGTCCCTTGTGTATTTGTCTCGTTCTATTTTCAGTTCATGATTTGTATGTATGTGTAGTTTGCAATAGTGTTTTCATCGTTGTTTAAATAATTAAATAACTTGTTGAATGTAAAAACAAGTAGGAGATGATAAACCAGTGATTGCAATAGGATTTCCGGTGTAGATTCAGAAATTTTCACATAGTATCAAAGCATTACAAATCATAGAAGACTGAATACACCAGTCGAGAGATCCAGAGAATTTGTTGCAGAGAAGCAGTTGCCCTGACTAACAGCGTTTTTTCAAAGGCAGAGGAGCAATTGCAGGAGTGATGCACAGCCAAAGGAGTGACGCAGAGGCTCACGTAGTGCTTGTGTCAGCATTCTAACCCTGCAGAGGGTGACGCAGTACCTGAGAGGAGCTCACGCAGTGACTGCATCAGCTCTTTGGGCCAGCTCAGAGCCTGAGAGCCTCAATTCAGTCAGTTGTAGGGGCTGGAGAAGTAGTGCAGATTTGATCAGTGAGCTGGTGGGACACTGTCGCTGTTGGTGTAGAACAGTGTCTGTGGAGACAGAGCCGAGGTAGAGGGAGTCACTGCCTTGAAAAATTTCTAGCCAAAGAAATCTAGATCCGAGTTGCAGCAACAAAGAAGAATTAGAGAGGAGTAATTCGATATTTGGCCTAAGGATTTCCGTGAAGGAAATCAGGGCTCAGAGGAATTCTAAAGGACCTTGTTCCTTAGAGGGTTTCTTGTGCCAAAGAAATCCAGATCCAAGTCTTGCTAGATTGACAGCAGGAGAGGGAGAGGAGAACTAGTCCTATTTTTCAGCAGAGATGGCAGTGAATGGGTTGAGGGATCAAGACAGATTGGATGGAGCATCCAATTTTGTCATCTGGAAGGTCAAGACCTTGGCAACCCTACACAAACATCGAATCAAGGACTATGCCTTGAAGGTAGTTGTTATTCCGGCCGACGTTGATCCATTAAAGAAGTACGAGGAGGCCCAAACTAAGGCCAAGTACGTGATCCTAGACGAGGTCAAAGATCATGTAGTACCACACATTGTTGAGGACACAGCAAGGGAGATGTGGGAGGCACTGACCACCATGTACCATGGCTCTTCCGTCCAACAGATGATGCTACTAGAAAATCAGCTGAGACAGTACCAGATACAGAAGGGAGAGGATTTCGATCCCTTCCTTCTCAGGTTGCAAGGGATTCGCAACCAGTTGACTTATGTGGGGTCTACACCAGATTCTGAGTTCATGGTCAGAACTGCCCTAAATGCAATCACCAAAGACTGGGAGACATTTGTCCAAACTATCTTGGGCGGAGCGACTCTCCCCAGTTGGGAGGAGATGTGGGAAGCTCTTCGAAAAAAAGAGACTGAGAGGTTGATCAAGGTGGGGGGTAACGGCAAAGGAGCCCGGGTCAAGAAGGAGGAGGAGAAGGATGCAGCGCTCGCATCATCGGGACAGCAAGGGCAACAAAAAAGAAAGAAGAAGGATATTTCCAAGGTCAGATGCTTCAAGTGTGGGGAACTTGGACATTTCACCACTCAATGCCCCTGGAAGAAGGGCAAGGAGGAAGCTTCTGACTCAAAGGTTGCTCCAGTGAAAGCTAACAAGGAAGGTGAGGATGACGATTGTGCCATGAGTGCTCATGCGCCTCTGGAGAAGAGGTGGGGCAACATCGAGTTGTAGTCGAGAGGACTACACATGGCTGGATCCTTGAGGTGCCCAAACTCTTGGATCACATATGACTACGGAAGCCCTTAACAACAGTAGCAAAATGATGGGTGTTAGTTGGAGCGAGGTGTGATGGAACGACAGTAGAAGAGCTAGAGTGCCAAAGTCTAAGGCAACACAGTGGATGTTGTAGCAGTGCGAGAGGCATAGATAAGTTTGCAGCAGCGAAGTAGCAGCAGAGGGTCAACACAGATTAGCAGCAGAGGTAGCTTCAACATCACGAGGCATCCAGACTAACCAGCATGTCAGTTTTTGGGTGAAGTTTCAGTTGCTTACTTCTCAGCAACTGAGTTGCAGTGCAGTGATTAGTAGTGGCAGTGCTATGGGCAACATGAGGCAGCATTTTTGGGCGGGAGTTGTAATACAGATGTAGCAATGGCAGTGGCAGAGTCATGGGCAACAGTACAGGAAGCAACAGTGCAGTGGATGATGGGCATCAAGCCAAGCATCAACAGCACAGAGGACCGATGTAGTGGATCAAAGTAGTACTTTTGTTGACAAGTGTTACTAAGCCACATTCCTTGCTAAGAGGGAGTGTTGATTTTGGGTAGCATCGGATGTGCTCTAGCTCCAAAATTTTGTGGAGGGGCTAGAACCCATGAGATCACCAAAACCCATAAATCGTTTGGAGAAATTCCACCTGAATGAGGAGTTTTTGAAATAATTAATATTTTTAATAGGTTCCTAAATCTAAACTTAAGAAGATAAAAATATTAATGGGTATTAATAAGAATATAGGTGAGAAACATCTCAGTGACAAGGATCAAGTCTGTTTTAATTTTAGTCGTTGATTAGGGACTTAATCTCGATCATTGATTCATCAACAGGAAAAATATAAGAGGAGGCTTGAAAGTTAGTTGGAGATACACTTAAAAGATTAGTCAGATCGATTTTTCTGGGGCGTGGTTCACTGAGAAAATCGAACAAGTGATCTGTCGCAATGAGAGGGGTAGTAGAAAAGAGTTGGATCAGAAATGATTTCCGAGCCAACAAGTACCAAGCAGAGAGGCAACAGTAGCATCAGAGAGGCAGTGCAGAGGCCTACGCAACCCAGGAAGGGGCCGACGCAAGCCAAGAGGGTTCTTGCAGTGGTAGTGCAAGATAATCGGAAGGAAGTTCAAGATTTTGTTGGGAGTTCGATGTTCTATGTCGGGAGGGTTGAAGTCGAAGCTCCTGAGAGCAAATCAATTCAGTGGAGAGGTGACGCAATCTCCTAGAGGCAAGACGTTGGCCCACACAAAGCAAACTATGATGGGATTTTCACAGTGCTTGCCGGAGTCAGCTATTCAGTGGATCAATTGAGACTTGGAGAATGAGGAAAACCCTCATATATATTTCTTGTTGTCGATATTTCTCTGAAAGGTTAGCCAGTTTGAGAGGCAACCTGTTGTACTCAGATTCTGCTTGCTTAATAATCAAACCCTCTATATGCTGCGTCGGTTTTCCCACATTAGGTTTTTCCGGGGACGTTTGTCCAAAAATAACGATGTCCCTTGTGTATTTTTCTTGTTCTATTTTCAGTTCATGATCTGTATGTATGTGTAGTCTGCAACAGTGTTTTCATCATTGTTTAAATAATTAAATAACGTGTTGAATGTAAAAACAAGTAAGAGATGATAAACCATTGATTGCGTAGGATTGTTTGTAGTACAATTTCTAATGTGTAGATTCATAAATTTCCATAGCTTACAGATGAGAGTAATCATCAATGGAAAAGAATTTCAGAGGACAATGGTTGCAATATCTTTGGTGAACAATGGCTTACTCTATGTGGGGCTTCCAATTTAGTCATTTGTAATGGTTTGACTAGATGGGAAAAGTCTGTTAATTTCACTTGCAATACTTACAATGAAGCAAGTGTAGTAAATTATGTAATTTATTCACATAGTTAGTATGAAAAAATGGAGGAAATTTTGATTGGAGACCAGCGTTGGGACTTAAAATCATATCACAAGCCAATTTATTTAAGTTTCTCTTGGACTAGAAAGACGCAGTTAGCATCAAAAGCTCAGTGTGTTCAACAAAATCTCTCAAAGGGAAGAATTCTTTTGACTCTAGAAAATTGTAATACCTTCAAAATAATGCTAGAGAAGCTCTTCGAGAATAAGAAAATCCCATTTCACAATCTTCATAGTCACGCAATAACACATTTAATTCAAAGTGCAAAAGAAAAAAAATTAAGAAATATGAAACAAATTGCTTTCTGGTTAATGATTGGTTTGTCGAGAAATGCAAAAAGGCAAAGAGAATGTGGAAAGAGTCAAACAATGATAACATAAAGCTCAAAGTTTACAAGCAAATATTAAGAAAGAAAAAGGTTCATTTCATCGCTTAGAGAGGAAAAGAACTAATCTTCCTTGGGAAAAATAACCCCAAATTATTTTGGAAGGAGCTCCAAATGAGAAAGATGCAAATTGAAAATAGTATTACAGTTTCTAAATGGTTGGACTATGCAAGACAACTTTATTAGCAGGATCCCAAGGTTGACCCTCCTCCCTTCATCAACATTGATATAAAACTCTTCACGGTGCAAGAGGTAAAGATGGGTATCAAGAAGTTGAGTGTTGGAAAAGCAAAATACTTAGTTGCACTCTAAATAGCATATCTAAAGTGGGGCTTAAAAATTCTTGTACGTCACATTACAAAAAATTTCAATAACATTATACAACAAGGGTTTCCCACAAATTGGACAACTAGTTTGGCAATAACTCTTTTCAATAGTGGTGACATCAATAATCCCTCCAATTATAGGACCATAATGATAAACCCCTTGTTTGCAAAGTTATTTGGAAACATGTTAGCAAATAAAATCAGCAAGTGGGTAAAAGAAAGAGATAAACGTACTAAAGGGCAAGCAGATTTTAGACTTAAACATTCCACTGTTGATCATGGTACAGTGTTGCCGGAACTGTCCCTCCCCCAAGGATCCAAAGGCAGATCTGCATCCCGTACGGATCCGCCACAGGTTCTTCAGCATAATCGCAGATCGAAAAATCGGATCCATGGTTCCTCCTTTTTTTGGCGATTCCTGCAAATTCGGATTCATGGGGGCCCAATCCGCAGCTCCCACTGCCCGATCCACAGTCCCTATTTCCCGATCCGTGGATCCAGAAAGGATTAGGTGCCGATCTGTAGAGGTTCAGGCATGTATCCACCGCGGATCGCAATTAGATCTAAGAGAAGGTGAACGATTCCGCAGGACTTTTTTTGGTTTTTTGCTTTTGGAAATTTCGAATTGTTCTGTGAAGAACTACACTTTCCGAATACTCCCAAGGCGCCCCTTGATGCTCCCTAGACGCTTCCTAAATGCTCCCTAATGGAAATGTTAAATTCTTAAAGTAAAAGTCACATTCTCCTTTATCTTTCATTTCCATCATCTTACTTAAATTTTTAACATTACCATGAAATGACTCAGGATGTTTGAGAGTAGTTCCAACCTCATCAGACTTCATATGGAGAAAATAGAATTTCATATCCCATTCAAAATTTAGCAGACTTAAACAATTTTCAAGATCAATGGGATTGTGGTATTTCATTGGATTATATCATGCATGAGGGTATGTGATTGGCATTTAATCAAGAGCAACAAGCCCTATATGTACCCCAGTATTGGTGTTATTGATTGTTGAACTCCTTTGTCATAGCCTTAGTAATTATGTACCCTTAACTCAAGTCAAAATCATTGATCAAGCATGTTAAGCTTTCTCTACCATACTATAAGGCTTGGATTAAGTTGTTTGATCAAAATTAGGCAATGTTGACTAAAATCCCTATGGAATTGAAGTAGAGGCAAAGACTAGACAAGAGAAGAGGAATCTATATTGTAGATAGTTGATGCTAGAATAATTAATCATTGATGTACAATGGATGCCATCTCTATCTTGATTTATGTAAAAAATATGCATGTTTTTCATGTCTTCTACAACTAATTTGGTATTTTGGATGTTTTTTTAATATAAATGCACTAAAAATAATATATATATATATAAACACTTCCGAGACGCTTCGCTTCCTAGATTTTTGGAAAATGATGCTTCCGCGTCCTCGCTTCCAAAAAACGTCCCCGTTTCGTCCCTGCTTCGTAAAACATTGAGTATATGTTAAAATTGGCAACTAGGGCCAAACTCCATGTGGGTCATCTTATTAATAGAAGCTGATATTTTTCTTGGATCCCTCTCATCGAGAGGTGTACGATTGATCTAAAGATCATCCAATTCAGATAAGTATTCATGGAGATCTGAATTTATTTGTGTTATGAAACAATTCGTCAAGGTCGGCCAACAACCAAATAAAACCCACTTGTGCTCAACATTTTACTATAAATAGAGGTGGTCTTTAGGTCATTTCAACACACTTGGGATCTCTTCCTCTCTACTTTTCTTTGGGTTTTAGTAGGAGGAGAGATCCTAAGAGATAACATTGCCCTAATCCAGACGGCAAAAGCTGAAACTGTCGAAACTGCCGAGAAAAGCCGGAATTGCCAGAACTGTCGAGAATAGCCGAAACTGTCGGAACTTCCAGGAAAAGTCAGAACTGTCGGAACTGTCGAAACAGCGGAAACTGCCGAGAACTACGGGAACTGCCGAGAATAGCTGGAATTGCTAGAACTGTCGGAACTATCAAAAATAGTAGGAACTGTCGGGAACAGCTAGAACTACCAAAACATGCAAGAAAGCTGACGCAGAGGACAGAAGCTGGAACTGCCGGGAACAGCGAAAATTGTCGGAACTATCGGAGCTACCAGGAACAGCGGGAACTACCAAAACTGTCGGGAACTGCCAGAACATCCAGAGCATCTGCCTCTAAAGGACAGCAGCGTGCAAGGGACAACTAACTAACATTGGGACAGTCGTATGGTACTTAGCACCAAATACACCAAGCATGCAATGTTACAGCGAGCATGCAACAGCAAGCATGCAAAAGACAACAAGCAAGCAAGATGCAGCTAGCACATAGGTCAGTATGGCAACATGGTGCAGCAATGGCACATAATGTAGTACAGTGATGGGTACGGTCATGATTAATGAAGCATGATGAGATGCAACATAATGATGATGGATGCAGCATTTTGCAGCACAGTGAGGTGCAACACAACAATAGGTGGAGTCACCTTGGCGAATCAATGGAAGCAGCATGTCTTCCACTAATCTCATGTATCATCTTCTTAGAGATGATCTATGCTCTTATCTAGATAAGTCGAAGTTGTAAACGTACTCTCTCTCTTTCTCTGTTGAACTATTAAAGAACATATAAGAAGAATTGATCAAGGGTTTCCCCACATTGGGTTTGTCCCTAGCTAGTGCCACATCTTGTGTCCTCTTGTCTTGGCTTGTCTTCTACGATTTATGTTTATGTTCTATCTGCATTTACTGTAATGCTTATGTGATTGCTAATCTAGAAAAGATATTGAGCTAACTGTGAAAAATGAAAAAAAATTGCTCTAAGCATAGAACATACCTAAAATTAACATGGTATCAGAGCTGAGGTGAAGACAATGCCCAAGCAAGAGGGAAAAAGCAATCACCGAAGACAGTTGGGAAAGGACAAAAGGATCAGTGGATTCCTCACCCCTCTTCAAATTCACCGAGGGTGAAGTCGAAGCAGAAAATATTATCAGAATGGTGCAGCGAAAGTTTCTAATGGCCTACCTAAAGATCACTTCATTGGGAAGTTCGAATCTAAGGGTGGAAGGAAAGGCAGATTCCTTGGTTGCAATAAGTTTGGCCATTATGCGAAGGAGTGTTCGAATGGCAGAGACACATCTCTTGATGAAGATAACAATCATTCCAAGGGCATCTTCAATGATCAAAGGAATGATAGGTAATGGAGGTCATCAAGGAAATGGCTGACTCTTCAAAAAAAGCAAGGAACCCCAGGTATGAAGAATCAAATGTTGTTTTTGATAAGATAAAGAAGCGTTATCTTGTATTGGCCCTCTCCTTTAGATTCTTTGGGAATCTGGCTTATTGATTGTAGTGCTGAAAGGCACTTCATCGGATAGTAGGGTGCACTCTCTAATTTGGTAGAGATGGAAACAATCGTGGGATTATACTTGAAGTCGATGCCACCTATCCCGGAAAGGGTGTAGGGAATGTTACTCCTCAATTGAATGAGTGTAACTCGATTCATTTACAGAATCTATTTTATGTACCTAATCGCAAGAAGAACCTGGTGTCCATCTCAGAAATGGAAGTCAAAGGTTTCAGGGTGGCATTCATCGATGGAAAGGTACGTGTTAAAAAATAGAATTTTCAAACATGTTTTTGAGTTCAGGGTTGTATCAAGTTGCAGGAAGTCCACTGGGGACCATGTCCATTGACACATAGCACCGGAGGTTTGTGAGTCAGATGGTGACAGGGATGCTTGAATTCAAAAAGAGAATGAAAGTACATGTCTGAAATGTACCGAAGGAAAATCTTACAAGGGAACCATTCCCCTCATGTAGCAGGTCCACAGGTTTGGAACAACCTGAGGGATTTGAGATTGATGTTCAAGAATCTCACGTATGCAGGTGGAAGAAAGCCCTTTATGGCTTGAAGCAAAACTCCCCATGGGTAGTATGAGAGGATTGATAGCTGTCTGATGAAGCTGAGATTCACTAGGAGTGAAACTGATCCAAACCATTACCCGAAGGTTGTGGATGATAGACCTCTCATACCGGCACCTTATGAGGACAACCTATTTTTGACAGGTGCGGACCCTCTCATTTGCAGAAGTAAGAGGGAGTTGGATTCCAGATGTGGAATGATAAACTGCAAGCCTATGACTACCTCAAGGATCTTAACTTTCAGAAGTTATATGGTAGTGATGTCAGACCGGATTTTGAAAATGCCTCTGAGTTTCATAAACTCATTCGCGTTGATGTTCCTGGTGAACTTCTATCCAGACATATGTTTTGCAGTTAGCATGGTGAGCTCATATTTGGTTGAGCCTCACTGGATTGGTGCCAAGAATCTTCTGAGATATCTTTGCGGCACAATCTCTCATGGATTGAAATACACTGCCAGAAATATGAAACTGCATGATTATTCGAATGTTGATTGGGCAGGCAGTGTGAAGGACCACTAGAGCACTTCCCATTGTTGGTTCTCTTTGGATCCTGCTTCGATATCATGGATGAGCAGGAAGCAGAAGTCAGTTGCTATAAGCACTGCCGAGACCGAATACATAGCTACGAATATGATCTTGTGTGAAGCTGCATGGTTGCAGAAGCTCTTAAGTGAGCTGTTTGTACACATGATGAATACCACTATGATTCTCTGTGACAACCAAAGGGGGGATTTGATTATTGAGGAATTCTGTATTTGATGATTGCTCCAGCAAATAGACATCAGATACCGCCTTATCTGGGATATGGTAAGTCGATGAGCGAGAAGGCTCCATCGCATTGACACTGATGTACAGGTCGTAGACATTTTGTCAATGCCCCAGGGAAAGGTCAAATCTGTGACTTTCCCAAACGACATGGAGTCACTGAGAGACCTTCTTATAAGGGTCCTGCATGTTGGATGCATTGAGCTCTAGGAGCTCTGGGGGGGCTTGGGGTACTTACTGAAGCAACATACGACCACAGGGTGACTCACCCTCCCCTGGTGGTGCGTTATGTACAAGATGACAGGTTCAACCTTCTCCTGTGATACCCCGTAGCGACTATGGAACAAGATGATTAGTTCTCCTGTGGGCCGGGATGATTAGTTCTCCGGTGGCAACTGTGGAACAGGATGATTAGTTCTCTCGTGGCAACTGTGAAACAAAATGATTAGTTCTCCTGTGGGCCGGGATGATTAGTTCTCCCGTGGCGACTGTGGGGCAGGATGATTCGTTCTCCTATGGACAGGATGATTAGTTCTCATGTCGAGGCATCCTACCTATGCAGTCTGGGACTCATGGGAAGTACCTCTCATCTGATCAATAAGCAGGGAAATGGAGTTACGGACCATAGTAGTACTATCGATGGACGCATCGTTGTATCTACCGTACTCCCTATGTTAGGATGACCTCCATTGATCTAGGATCAATGACACTGATTTGAGATCAGTATGAGTGGTTTGAGACACTCTCTTGTGATATTGATCTAGGATCAATAAAACTGACTTCGGGCAAGTAAGAGTGATGTGACACACTCTCTTCAGATGAAACTGACTTCGGGTCAGTAGAGAATGGTATGAGACATTCTCGATCAATTCTTCCACTTTATGGTTCAGCAGAGCAGAGCAGTGCAGGGCACTGATGGCAGAGATAGTACAGTCAGACATATGGATCAGCGAATGGAGTTCTCCCTAGTTGAGAGGGAGTGTTAAAATTGGCAACTAGGGCCAAACTCCATGTGAGTCATCTTATTAATGGAAGCTAATATTTTTTTGGATCCCTCTCATCGAGAGGTGTAGGACTGATCTAGAGATCATCCGATTCTGATAAGTATTCATGGAGATATGAATTTATTTGTGTTATGGGACAATTTGTCAAGGTTGTCCAACAACCAAATAAACCCCAGTTGTGCTCAATGTTTTAGTATAAATAGAGGTGGTCTTCAAGTCATTTCAACACACTTGGGATCTCTTCCTCTCTACTTATATTTGGGTTTTAGTAAGAGGAGAGATCCTAAGGGATAATGCTGCCCTAATCCAGAGGGCAGAAGCCGAAACTATTGGGAAAAGTCGAAATTGCCTAAACTGCCGAGACAAGCCATAATTGATAGAACTGTCGGAAATAGTCGAAACTGTCGAAACTATCGGGAAAAATCGGAACTGTCGAGAATAGCTAGAATTGTCGGAATTGTCGGAACTGTCAGGAATAGATGGAACTGCCGAGAACAACCGAAACTACTGGAACCGGGGGAAAAGTTGACGTAGAGGGCAGAAGCCGAAATTGACGGGAACAACTAGAATTGTCGGAACTGCCGAAACTGCCTGGAACAGCTAGAATTGTCGGAATTGCCGGAACTGCTGGTAACAGCCGGAACAGCCGAGAACTGCCGAAACAACTAGAGCATATATCTCTAAAGGAGAGCAGCATGCAAGGGACAAACAACTAACATTGGGACAGTTTTATGGTACTTAGCAGCAAATACACCAAGCATGCAAAGGACAACAAGCATGTTAGGGACAACAAGCAAGCAAGATGCAGCCACCACATAGGTCAGTATGGCAACATGGTGCAGCAATGGCACATAATGTAGTACAATGATGGGTACAGTCATGATTAATGAAGCATGATGAGATGCAGCATAGTGATGGGTGCAGCATGGTGCAGCACGGTGAGGTGGAGCATGATGACGAAATGCAGCACAACGATAGGTGAAAGAATCACCTTGGAGAATCAGTTGAAGCAGCATGTCTTCAACTGATCTCATGTATCATCTTCTTAGAGATGATCTATGCTCTTATCTAGATAAGTCAAAGTTGTAAACGTACTATCTCTCTCTCTCTCTCTGTTGAACTATTGAAGAACATATAAGAAGAATTGATCAAGGGTTTCCCCACATTGGGGTTTGTCCCTGGCTAGTGCCACGTCTTGTGTCCTCTTGTCTTGGCTTGTCTTTTGCAATTTATGTTTATGTTCTATCTGCAGTTTACTTTAATGCTTATGTGATTGCTAATCTAGAAAAGATATTGAGCTAACTATGAAAATTGAAATAAATTGCTCTAAGCATAGAACATACCTAAAATTAATAGTATAACTTTAAGGCACATCATTGAAAAAGTTTGGGAAAAAAAGGAAGTATTTTGTTGCTTTGTTGATTTTGGAAAAACCTTTGACAGGGGTCTTATGGATAAGCTTTGGCACATAATGGTGGAACTTGGGGTTCTCAAGCATTTGAAAGCAGCTATGCATAGCCTGTATGAAGAAGTGAAAGTCAAAATTAGAACTTCAGCAAGCATTTCTAAAAGTTTTAGAAGCGATATCAAGGTCAAGAAAAGTTGCCCAATTAGAAGCGATATCAAGGTCAAGAAAAGTTGCCCAATGTCTCCTGCCCTTTTTGGGTTATATATCAAGAAGCTTGAAGAGTGGCTAAATTCACAAAGGAGTGATGGTATCCATTTGGGCAAGTTTGTTATAAGGCTTATTTTGTGCGCAAGTGACCTTTTTCAAATGTTAAATCTGCTTGGATTTGCAAGAACATTTACATTCCCTTGAGCATTTTTGTAGAAGGGTGGCGATGCAAGTCAATATTAGCAAAACGAAAACACTGGTTTTCTCTAACAAAAGAAAACATAACCAACATAAGTTCTACTTTGAAGGCAGTGTTCTGGAAGGAGTTGCAGATTACAAATACCTCAGAATTGACTTCAACAAAAATCTAAGTTAGGATGGTTGTCGAAATAAAAGAACTTTGAGGGGTTGGAAAGCATTTTATGCTTTTCAAAATAGGTATAGAGAGGCAGAGTTATGAGACTAGAAAACCACTCTTACTCTTTTTGGGCTTTAGTCATTCTAGTGATTCTCTACAGTTGTGAACTGTGGGCCAGCATTACATCAGACATGCAGTGGAAACAAATTGAAAAAATTCAGAAGTGTTTGATTACAAACAAATTCAAAATTAAAAGTGGAGTTCCTTATGCTATCTTGCTAAGTAAAACAAAGGTTGCTTCTATTGAAGCAAATTGCTATGGTGCGAGTCATAATGTATTTAAAAAAAATGAACAAAAAGAAGAGGGTGGATGGCCTAAGGTTGTGTTTAATAATATTGTGCAAAAGAAAGAAGACTTGGACTCGGCAAAATAACAAATGGTTTAGTAAGTGGAATGTTTGCTTGAGCATGTGTCCCACAAATAGTAAAGAGAGAAAAGCTTTTGTTATGGATAAGTTCCACAAACATATTTGGGTGAAGGAGCTAGGGAGAAAGAAAAAGAACTGTATTGAAGAGTTTAATCCCACTCATAATCATCAACAAAAAGCGTATATAGGGGCCAATATTTATTGGAGAGCCAAAAATCTTATTGTTCAACTAAGGACTAATTCTCATCAACTCAATTGTGAAAGAGAGCACTGGAAAAGACCAAAACAATTGTGGGAGGAAAGAATATGCATTTTTTGCTCTTCAGAAAAGCATTTCATTTTAGAATGTGAGGTCTTTAAAGACAGCAGGGCAATTTATGCAGATATTCTGGTAGCTAGCTCTTGAGATAATCCATTCAGTGAGGGGTTTGTCGAGAAACTGGGAGTGTTTATTATGAGACTTCACAAGAAATGGGTCAAATACAAGAGCCAGGTAGAGAAGAAATCTGTCCCATAGGCTATATTTAGCCTCATGGACGTTAAAATCATTTTTTCTTCCTATACCAGCTAAAGCATGACCATGAGACTTAAACCTAGATGAGTGAGATGGCAAGTAACAATGCCAACAACTCAAGCTAAGAACCGTTGGCCAACATTTCAATTTTAAACTTCAAAATTGCAGACAGACACATTCGAAATGTGCGTGTTCCATAGATGACAAAGAAGGATCTTGGACTTTCCAAGTTCAAAGAAAATTAACATAACAAAGAGCGAAATCCAAGTCTCTGGCTTAAAAATCAAGTTTGCGTGTTCCATAGATAACAAAGAAGGATCCTGAATTTTCCAAGTTCAAAGAAAATTAACATAACAAAGAGAGAAATCCAAGTCTCTGGCTTAAAAATCAAGTTTGGTGTTAGATCTCGCAGCACTAATTGCCAAAACAAAATAATAAAATCTTTAAATGTAGGAGATCGGTGGGAAAACAGTCATAAGAAACTCAGAACTTACCGATCGTGTTTTAGAAGCTTTTCCCGTGCAATGACTGCATTTTATTAAGAACATAATATGGAGAAAATTTTTACGTAGTAAGAAGAGAGACCATCAATGACCACAGGGAGAGGTGTGGAGGTATATAATTGCGCTGTTTTACTGAGTTTCTGGCAGGGACTGGTGTGGAGATATATAATAGCAGTGCTTCACTAAGTTCATGGGACGTGGGACACTAGGACACGCCCAGGAGAGGTGTGGAGATACCCTCTAAATTAACGAAACCATTTTCATCAAAAATGCTAAAAATTTAAATCTATGAAAAATAAATGATATGTAATCATTAAATCCGGAAATACATATGTAATAATCCTCGATCATCACTGTATTTCTCATTATGTTTCCCAATCATCAATATGAAACACCCTTACCCTTCAGTTGAGAACTAATGCTGGGTGATTGCGGCGAATCTCCCCAATTTTCTGCTTGCTTTCCAGAAAATTCACACTCTACAGCAGTTGTTCTTCGTCCAAAATTCCCTCTCACAGTTGCGGTTTCCACTCGGAAAGCAAATGTCAAATTCCCTCTCACAGTTGCGGTTTCCACTCGGAAAGCAAATGTCAAATGTATCCAAGTGGGTATACATTGTTTTATATAGGGCGAATATCTCGATAACATCCCAATTTTATCTCGAAATCACGATTTTCCGATTTTATCCCGATGCCATGTTCGCAACATTGGTTTGGGGTAGGTTGGGTTTTGTATTTTTTTGCTCTTTATCTCTCATAGTGCCTTCTTTTCAGGGGGGCACATCCAGATGTCCCCCTTTCTTGCGCGCGGTAGTTGCGACACTTCCGAAACGTAGCTTTCAAAACAGAACACTCCTTTTTCACAGGAATTTTCCCAGCTGCGTTTCCTCGCATCCCGTTTGACGGATCTGCCAGGACACGTTCCCAACGGACAATCTTCATCAGGAGTGCCTGCAGCTACTCTGCTTACCCTTTAGAACATCTCACCGTGTAACATTGTACAGTTGTTCAAGCTAGTTAAACCATTTTGCTAGCCATTCCATGTAGTCACTAGGTCACTATGGTTCCAAGGTCTTGGCAGGCCATTCCCAATTATTTTTGCATCAACAGAAGTGAGCAATCTGCATGCCATTAGCGAATAGGGGTGGGATGATTCATAAGCTCTTCACCTCTCTCTGTAATAATTCATTGAATCTAAACCGTACATTGGATATATTGACATTATACATTGGATACAGTGCCAACGGATTATCTCCATCCCAGAAGTGTCCCAAGCACATCCTTTACCCTTTAGGATGTCTCACCGTGTAACATTGTATAGTTGTTTTAAGTTAAACTATTTTTGGTTGAATCAGAAGTGCTGGCCATCCCATGTGGTCACTGGGTTCCAAGGTTTTGGCAGGCATTCCTCAATTATTTTTGCATCCAGAGAAGTGAAGTGTAATCTGCAGGGATTTGGCGAATAGGGTGGGGATGATCCATAAACTCTTCACCTGTCTGTTTATAAAAATACATTGAATATAAACAGTGCATTGGATACACGGCAGATGGACACTTACACATGTCCATCTAAACCCACTTGTGAAGTATGAAAACCAACCTATAAGCACTAAGATCACATCCTCCAAAGCCTGTCTAGGGGCACTAAGATCACATCCTCCAAAGCCTGTCAAGGGGTCACCATGAATTTCACTGAGTAGAGATGCACAAACCATTAGTCACATGAAAGTTTCAGGTAACCCCAGCAACCACTGGAGGAGAATAAACATGCACCTACCTCTGGATGTTCTCAGGCAGAGGTGATAGATAATAATAATAATCTATGTTTAAAGTCATGGCCAAACTAGACACCAAATTACACTAACACCAAATTAGTGTATGAGACAGAAGTGATAGATGATGATAATAATAATCTATTTTTAATGTCATGGTCAAGCCAGACTACTAAATTGGTGTGAGACCCTTTGTTTGTCCCTATTTAACTCCTAAAGTTTACAGAATTCTATATACCCTACCCTCTGAATTTGAACCTATAGCTTCTTACTTAGAAGCACATGCTCTTAACCATGTTAAAATGGAGAAAGGCTAGAAGGATGTAAGGTCTTTTCTCTTAATCCACATGCATCCATCTTACCGTCGTTTGTCATCACAGTGCAATAACATGTGCCCCATTGCCAATATTATATGGAATTCAACTTAACAAAGTTAGTTTCAGTTTTGAAAGGGTGACAGTGGGCTTTTAGTCATAGACAAAAACAAATTCACATGGTACATTAAAAATTTTGAGTTGAAATCAAGGCATATTTCAATCACATTTGAGATTGCAACGTGCAAGCCCTTTATTACTGCATAATATTAATGCCGAAGGTGCATGAGTGTGAACAAATCAAACATGCTATAGGAAAACTCATACCTGGCACTTTAAAAGGCTAAATAATTTCAGATAGAATTAAAGTAGTAGTTTTTGTCAGTGAGGCAAGAGCACATTAAGGATGCCCAAGCTTGGAAGAGAGTCTAAACAATACACCCAACACCACCTTTCTGAACTGCAATGGACATGATCGAGTAAATTAGCAATATGCCTCAATATTGATACGATGGATAAGACATATATAGAGCAAAAATAGGCAATGAGGTTGTTTATGTATACAGTGCTATTAAATAGGGTAAATGTCCAAACCTCGTGCTTGTTGACCAGATGCGATAATCGCATAATATTGGGTACATCATCCTATCCAGTAAGTTGTGCATGACTGATACATGAACACAATAACCAAAAAGATACTGTGAGAGCCAACTGAATCATCATTCTTATTGCAACCAAACAAAAATATTCCATTCAATCACTCTTCACACTATTTTTTCCCTTTGTTTTTTTATGTATACAATTTTAAATGGTAATACCGTCCAAATAGCATGAATATATATTTATATGTGTGTGTGTCTTCAATGGAGGCAACACTTATTACAAGGTTTCAACTTGGTTAATGGCAGAGCCTATGCTGCAACATTATATCCTCCAGGCCACTTTGTTCAGCAAGCATGAAGAGCAATCGATGAAAAAATCTGACAGCAATAAATCAATATCTTAATGGCACAAAACCAACACTCACTTGATCTTACAAGATGTACAAAGTCCTATCTTTGTTTAAGATTTTGGTCCACAATATCCTAGTTTCTTAAATTAGGTTCTAGAATAGAATGGTGTATATTAGTGTAGAATTTCTAGTTTTCTCATGGTCACTCTATATATAAGGCATAGCCATTGTACTGTGTATTCAGTTGTACAAATTTCAGACTTATTCACCTATTAAAATGTGCCTTATCACTTGAATGTCCCTATGGCTTACGAAAGCCACCCTTGGGTGAGCCACTGTTTAACTAACTCAAAGTTGAGAGCAATTATGGAGCATTCCCATCTTTTCAGAATTAAAGGTATAAAACTGTTGAGCAACTATGGAGCATTCCCATCTTTTCAGAATTAAAGGTATAAAACTGTTGAGCAATATGACCCTGAATTTAGTGTTCGTTATCCAACATAGAAAAGCAAGTTCCTATTGCCAAGGCCCAAAACCACTTAAGCAAAGTAGGAGAGAAAAGAATTAATCTTTCTTTACCATCTCCTCAAACGGGAAAAATCAGCCCAACTTATTTGATTTCCATTTTGTTTTTTGTATGGAAGAAGGTATAGCTTAAAGGATACGAAAGCATGGGCCATAATGTTATGAATAGTGGACTAATGTCTTCCACCATTGGTAGACTAGACATCCAGTAAATATAAAACAAGACAATCATGATTATTGAACCAGTTCGAGCTAATAGGTTAGATATATCTCGTCCTTTTGAATTGTACAAATTTCAGACTTATTGACCTATTAAAATGTGCCTTATCACTCGAATGTCCCTATGGCTTACGAAAGCCACCCTTGGGTGAGCCACTGTTTAACTCACTCAAAGTTGAGAGCAATTATGGAGCATTCCCATCCAGAATTAAAGGCATAAAACTGTTGAGCAATATGACCCTGAATTTAGTGTTCGTTATCTAACATAGAAAAGCAAGTTCCTATTGCCAAGGCCCAAAACCACTTGAGCAAAGTACGGGAGAAAAGAGTTAATCTTTCTTTACCATCTCCTCAAACGGGAAAAATTGGCCCCACTTGTTTGATTTCCATTTTGTTTTTTGTATGAAAGAAGGTATAGGCATGGGCCATAATGTTATGAATAGTGGACTAAAGAGTTCCACCATTAGTAGGCTAGACATCCAGCAAATATAAAATAAGACAATCATGATTATTGAACCAGTTTGACCTAATAGGTTAGATATATCTGGTCCTTTTGAAATGAATACACGATGTTATATTCAGAGTATAATTAGAATGCCAAATTACGCTAACTGCCGGCGATAGACAACTAATATCTTCTCAAGGTACAAGCGATGTAGTGTTAGTAAATAATTAATGCGATTTATGATGCAGTCAAGTGTATTGTGAATAAAACAGATGCTATTTTCATTCAATTAAGATATGTATAGGATGAAACTGGACCTTTTATCAAAATACCTTATAGGTGCAGTCTCACTTATACTGTCATTAAGCAACCAAGTTGCTACCGAGGATCAAATTGGTAATGAAATGGGTGTTTTCTATGCAAAATTACAAATTTTAAGAATACAGGTAATGTGTAGATAGGTCAACGTCAAAATGGAAGCTGTGGGTAAGAGAAAATTCTAAAGATGGGATTAGTATATGTTTCAGGGTACTTGAGATGTATCATACATCCCTGTATTCTTACTGGAACATGATAACAGAGAATTCATTTTCAAACTATAGAGGCTAACATCTAACAGCATATACATCAGTTCGTTTCTGATAAGATTCTCCCCAAATCAACAAGAAAAGGCCTTTCGAATATGAATAGACATTCTCGTGGAAAGTTAATTGCTGGAATCCATTTTGAAATCATGGTCTGATGCTTAACAGCAGATACATTTTCTGGAGGTGTAGTCTAAAAGGCAATATTTTGCCTTTTCACTGGAATCCAGCAACAGAATTCTTGGTGAGATCGCAATGCTCCGTCACTTTGATTGCATTCTTTAATGCAGAAATGGATTCAGCCCCCCTGTAAAACTCCTGGGACACTTAAAAATACAAATTTGCCAATTATTGACCAGATTTCGGGCAACATCTATTGGAAAACCTGCCCAGAAAATGGCCAAAAAGTCACCTTGTTAGACTACTATTCTCATTATCCTTGACCAAATAAGAACAAATGCATTCCAAAGTAACAAGAAACGGGGTTTATTTATTGGCTTCTAATCCTTTTCATCATCAACTTCAATGTGAGGCTTCTGATTAAAATATGTACAAGGCAATTGTTTGCATGCAAGATACAACAGATTAATATATCTTGAAAACATTATCAAATGAACGTCTCAAAATTGTACCGAATAGACTACATTCCTCAACCACTTCAAATAAAAGGTCCACTAAAAATCATATAACTAGAACCTGATCCACCTGATCCATCTTCTAGTCCCCCACCACAAAATCTATATTTAACAATCCACTTTTGCGTAACATTTCTAAAGAAAGAATCATATTCTTAGGTCATATGATGAAGCCTTCAAGCTCCAAGACAAAACGCAATTAGGCTATATACAATGTTTACTCTGACAAAAGCAGTTTTTAAGAATTATAAGATGCAGTCAATATGAATCGCAGCTTCTTTGCGATAAAAGTGTTATGGCATATGAATAATGACCAAAAATCCAATTATATTACAAACAAAAAAAGGGTTTCAGACTAATGTAAGAAAGATGAAAAATAGATGAAAACTAAACAGAAGCAATGGTATCTCACTTGAACCTTGACATGTAGAACATTAAGTAAAGATGTCTGCAGAAAGGGAGAGAATTAGGAGGAAATTATTCCAACACTAAAAGACCAAAATGAACATTCAAGATCTTTGAGGGTTGAATGGCTGGTTTAGACAGTGCAACAAACAACCTTCGTTCAGCATGCCCTCGAAATAATTTTCTGTGCCTTCACCTTCCCTGAGGATTCACCAACTGCGAGAAAACTGCACTTGTTGTTGCATCTTCTGATTCTTGATCACTTCCCCTTTCACTAGCCTTATCAACTATACTGTTATCAAAAGTCTCTGTTTGGGTGAAGTGAAGAGGAAGCTGTGCAATGCGATTAGTACTGTTCTCATCTGGATCATTTTGCATCGCAGTCTCCTGCAGTTGCAAGGCATATTCCAAGTTCCAGAGCACATCCCCCATAGCAGGCCTATCAATACCTTGCTCTGCCAAACACTTCTCTGCTGTCTCCCCAAACTTTCGCAAAGAGCCATGATTTATTGTACCCACAAGATGAGGATCAATGATCTGGTCAAGCATTCCTCTTTTCTGCCAGTGCATTGCCCACTCTGCAATGTTGACTTGCTCTCTTGGAAGAGCAGGATTTATGGCAGGCCTTGCACACAAAACCTCCATGAGCACCACACCAAACGAATAAACATCAGACTTCTCAGTGAGTTGCTGCCTTCGGAAATACTCAGGATCAAGGTATCCAAAACTGCCTTTCACTGCAGTGCTCACATGTGTCTGGTCTAGTGTAGGTCCAGTTTTTGACAGACCAAAATCTGCCACCTTAGCAAGAAGATTCTCGTCCAGCAAAATATTTGTTGTCTTCACATCACGGTGGATAATCCCCTGTGCTGCCCCAGTATGAAGGTAATGGAGGCCTCTTGCCGCCCCTATACATATTTCAAGCCTCTGTTTCCAGGACAGAGGTGAAAGATCTGACCCATACAAATGACTCCTCAGAGGCCCATTGGCCATGTATTCATAGACCAGAATCATTTCACAGCGTTCCTCGCAGTATCCAATCAGAGAAACAAGATGGCGGTGTCGAAGTTTAGACAGCATCTCAATTTCTGTTTGGAATTCCGTGAGACCTTGCTCTGATCTGGGATTACCTCGTTTAACTGCAACTTTGGTCCCATCTTCCAGTTCGCCTTTATAGACCTTACCGAAACCTCCGACGCCAAGTATCAAATTTTCATCAAAGTTGTTGGTGGCTTCTTGTATCTCTGCAAATGTAAAGAACCGGCCCAGACTCGAAGGTGCAGACGAAACATAGCTACCAGTACCACTCTTGTGTGAACCAGTGGAAACTTTGCTGGCCATAGTTTCCGAATTCCCACCGTGCAAAGGCAGAGGCAACCAGGCTGGAGGGGAGCACTTTGACTTCGATTTCGGGCGGATAAACATGCAATACCCTGCTGCTAATAGTCCCAGTGCAGCAGAAGCTCCAACAACTGATCCAATAATAGGTCCCATATTCCCCTTTTTTCCTTTGGAGTCCACAGGACTATAGCCATCAACAGGATAAGGCCCGTCCAGACTTCCAGCAGGATTGCTTATCTTCATTATTTCCAACCCGTTGAGAATAGCATTAACATCGGCATTATCAAATAGAGGACTCGCCGGCCCAACTTGGATCCGGACCAGCTTCTCTCCAACTGAAGCGTTCGCAACAAAATTTTGATAAACAGGCACATCCAATCCCCCTGCCTTGCTGGATATATCAAAGTCCGGTAATGCAGATTGGCCATTGATATAGGCACTGAAAACCAACACATTTAGAGCACGGCTAACAATATCACAGAAATGCATCCGAACAAAATATGTGAAATCAGGGTCCACATTAAAAGTCCAGGAAATGTTGAACTTTGGGTTTGCAATACTGGATTCTCTCACAGCCATTTCCTGTGCTGTTGCATAGACCATGTTAGGAGCAATCACGTCACTAACTAGATCATTGTATTTGATAAAGCTGGGATTAGTAGAAGCATTCTGAGCAGCAGCTTTTATCTCTAAATACTTCTGATCATTCTCCCAAACTCTCGACAAAGTATCATTCCCAGAATCGATCTTAGGACCTCCCATATTAATCCTATAAACTGTCTCCAGAGCTACGTTAGAGAGAAGATAGCCACCCACAAGAGGCTGAATAGACGGAGCCGTCCCTGGCATCAACCCATCAGGGGCCGAGACAACCTCAATGGCATTAATAAATGCCAGAGACCCATTTGCTGGAGAAAAGGTCAGAGGCAATGTATCGGAATCCACATTGATCAAATACTCCTTGAACAAATACGAAATTTGTTTGCCTTTGAAAGTGAACTCATGGAGCAGAACGAAATTGTCTGTTGTAACAGAAAATACTGCAGATTTGAGATCATGGGTTTTATCAGGGATTGGATAAAGATAGAGGCGTACCCAGTGTCTGCCCTTCTGCTTGATTTCGAAGCTATAGGAAGCTCGTTTGGTGAATACCCGCGCGGTTTTGTAGACAGCCGATGGGACCGAAGCATTGGATGTGGTGACTATAATCGCCTCGCTACCGAACGAGGTCTTTAGAAAGGATGATGAGTCTCCTTCAGTCTCGAACCTGCGACCATCGTCCAGATTAACAGCACTTGTTGCTCCGCAGTCGATTAAGTAGTTGTCTTTAGGTATGAAGGCAGCCCTGGAATGAGCAATGGAGATGCAGAGAAGGAGGAAGAAATCAAAATGTAGTGATACGGCCATTTCTTCTGGTAGTTCAATGGGGATCTGTGGGAAATTGGCTAGGGTGTAGCAGGTAACTAGAAGAGGATCTTGGCTAGTAGCTGGTGGAAAACCCACCTCAAATCTGCCATTGTTTTGCTAGTCCCTGACCTGTTTGGCTTCCAAAAACCGACGGAGACTTCGTTGGTGACGGTGGCGTAAGAAACGGACGTTGTAATAAGGATTTTGTGTCGGAGATTTTGAGATATTTTTCGGACGCCGACAATCTCAGGGGTCGGTTCAGCGAGCCGAGCTCAAGTGGAGGAAGCAGCAACAGCGCTATGTGGGGGGCCGGTTTTGCTAGGGGTAATAACTATTTGTATTAAAAATTCCACGAATATTTTTAAGACACTGATACCGCGCTTTCTCACAGTTGAGTCAACTACTTCAAACGGAGTCCGTTCTACTTAGGTGATAAGCTTAACGCATTCACAAATGTGTGGGCTTTTTGGTTTCGTTTACTTATGAGTAAGGTAATATAGATTTATGGTAATTTTAACTTCAAATTTATTAACGATAGTGATGGTGATATTTACTGGTGTAAAAGCGATTTAAAAATCATAATGATGATATACATGGTTTTTATAACGGAATGAACATTTTCAAATCATAAGCATAATCATGATGTTTATGGTTTTTATCATTTATGGGTTTTAAAAATAATAACTTTTATATAAAAAATTAAATATATATATTTAAATTTTGTTTTTAATGATTAAAGTATGGAAATTAATTTATTTTTAATTTTGTTTATGGTTTCTTTGATAGATTTTTTTTGGGGGTTTTTGTGTTGAAGCATTTTTTGTGTGAAATTATAGGTTCAAATTCTTTACTTAGTAAAGAGTTATATTAAATATGATGGAAAATATAGTTATTGTTAAGATTAACCAAAAAATTTCCAAAATTGAATTTATTTAAATTTAATAATAATTAGATTAATTGAAATTTAAATGGAATGAAATTATATTTAAAAAATTGAATATCTTTAAAAAAATATATAATATAGAATTTTTTTAATTACAATTTAAAATAAATATTAAACAGGATGGTATATTCATTTACTATTTTCACCTTGTTTTATGAATAAATATTGTAATATTTAAATGAGGAGGGATAAAATATTTGTAATATTTAATAAGAGGGTTGAAAGTAATAAATAATGAGTAAGAATTTTTTTAATTACAATTTAAATAAATATTAAACAGGATGGATATTCATTTATTATTTTTTCACCTTGCTTATTGGATAAGAATATTGTAATATATAATGAAGGGTTGAAAAGGTAATAAGTTAATGATTTACTCAATGAATATTAGCCTTACCTACTATTTTGGTTAGAATCATGGAAAATCGATTGCATGTTAAATTTTTATTTATTTGAAAACTTTATATATAAGTGAGAAGAAGGCATTTCATTTTTTAAAATAAAAAATTAAATATATTAAATGTTTTATTTTTAATGATTTGCCATATTGGAAATTAGCTATCATTGAAATGATAATATTGTTATTTTTATAAAGAAATGGAATTAGTGCTATTATTTAATGTTTTATAATTTTATAAATCAAAATATATGATAATGTTCTTGATCAAGGTGTGAGTTGTCTACATTGGGATTGTTGTTATGATTAATATGATGAAGGGCAAGGTTGGAAGATAGCTTCATTGTAGCCCTCGCACACTTGAGCCGTATGGAGAGGTGGCATCGCGCATTCTTAGCATTTATGGTACAGGGGAAGGTGGCAAGACCATTTTTGCACCAAGGTTTTATGATAGCAATCTTTTAACTTCATACCAAAGTTTTCATGTTTTGAGAGAGGATAAGCAACATGTCTGTTGGCAGCTCGACGTTTGAACATGCAAGAGCTCCACACAATTTGCCACCCGAGTGTAGTCGCTCGCCTTCCCTCAACGGTTATCTCTGCGGGTATGTTTCTCTTTTAGGCTTCTCTTGTTCCATCTCCCATGTTCGCTCAGTTTCTCTATTTTATCATCGGAGAAGTTGTTATATTTTGATGCTTGTAGTCAGCTAGAAGCTTACCCACGATTGTTGGAAGGAAATAGTGGGTTTTTATGATGGATTGTCTAAATATTGCACCATTGTTTATGCTTGTTATGGTATCTTTCTATCTCGCATGTGGATGTATTGGAATTTCCTGGTCTGGCATTTTATTTATATCTCATACATGGAGGCTTGTGTTTACTGCCCTGCCTGCTCATTGTTTTTGTTGGTCTATAAGTATTGGGATCTTCCGACTATGGTTTTGTTTAGTTTGTCTCTTTATCCACTCCTTAGATGACTTGGGGAGCCTTAGGTAGTTGCCTCTAGATTCCTGGGCTAGATCTAAAGCATTTTCCAAGACAATTGTTAGGAAGACCTGTGTTCTCACGATTATCTGCATGTATGCCATGGTATCCTTATAAGTTCATTTGTACTGAGAGCGTTTCAGGACTTTAAGTTGGTCACCTGCTGCGAGTCTAAGGTTATAACACCATGTTCCAAGGTCAGTCATCCTCGGGATTCTAATTTAAATAGTCACATGGCTTGTTCCTCTTCTGTCAAAGGCTCTTCGACAGGTGCATGTCATGGAAGTGGTAGGAAGTCGAGGTTGAGCCGCAAAGGTAGTCAACCCCAACCTCGCCCAACGAGGAGTAAAGGCCTCAAAACCACCTCACGACCCATTCGAGATGTAGCTCAAGATTTTCAAATTGGTACTTTATCTCAGGTTTGCTAGTTAATTTCAAGTTGGGAAGCTAAGTTGAATCAACAGACAATGGACACAAATATTGATTTAAGTGATTGGCAAGATTTGGTGCTCGACCCAAGTCATTATAGAGACAAGTCTTCACAGATAAACAGACAGTTTATCTTTATTGGTTAATGAAGAATACAGTATCCAAAAGCCTTGGCTAACCCTCTTGTTGATTCTCCCAAAATTGGTCATGGACTTTCAGAAATTCATAAGGAATTTCAATTGATTTAGTTCCAGCTCCAACAATAGAATGATCGTCTCATTCACATTGAGAGACATAATTTGTGCCTCCCTCAAACAAAACTACCTAGTTTGAGCGTGAAGGATCTAGCTCCAGTGGATTCTTCAGATGATTAGTAGCATGTTTGGATTAGTTTTGAAGTATTTGCAGACTATGCTTTCTGGTTTTAGTTATCTGGAATGTAGAAGATTTAAAGATACTCGGACATATATAACTTTGCTAGACAATCTTAAACTTTTCTGTTTTTGGATGGCCTATAATGCAGTTAGGTGGCCAACAGATCTGGTTTCCTTCTGAGTAGGTTGAGGCCACCTATCCACTTGAATTTTGGTTGTAACCTATATTTTTTTTTAAGAAAACGAATGAAAAGGTTGTGCCAAGCTTATAAAAAAAATAGATGATAATGATAATTATTAATATTCATTGAGATAATAATTGGTTTATCAAACTTTTAAAAAGGTAAAAATATTTATATTCGTTAGAATTTTATTTGTTATGCTTAAAAGAGTAAGAAAAGTAAGACAGGTTTACTTAGTTTCGATGACTTATAAAGCTAGGAAGGCCAACATTAGAACAAATATTTTGAAATTGAGTTCTAATTTGGGTTTACAAAAAGCACTTTATGATAAAGTGTCTTTGGACTTCAACCCTCTTAGTGCCACAAAGATGATAAATTCTTGCATTGAACCGATGTTTTGGAAATTGTCCAACCCTTGGTTTAGCTATGTAACTCATGGGAGTAGGTTTGTATTTTATCAATGTTCATTTTACTCTTTGTGCTAGTGAGAATTAAAAGATACTTTTGATGCACTGGATTAGGGTTGACCACCTCTTTATAACATCTTAGGATCCTTTTATTTTATACCTCTTTATTGCACCATAAATTCTCTTTAATTTAGGTGTAATAATATTTCTAATATTATTAGTATCTTGTAAGATGGCATCTTCCTATATTCCTAAATGATTTAACCAAGGCCTTACATCACCTTGCAGCTTAATGTTATCTTTTCTTTAACTCTCAATGATTAGGGTTGGAGTTGGAAGCAATTTTGAAGAGCTTCTTGTCATCCAACTTGTTTATCTTGTACTTGTACATTAAGTATCCAACCATGGCTCTATGGGGGAGAGGATCACTTTTAGGAGGAGGATAGGATATGATAGGGTGTATTACTTTTAATATTAAAATTATAAGTTATAAAACAATTTTAGATGTGTTTTATCTTTCTCCAAATTTTCTAAAGATACTACATCTTGAGGCTTCACATCCATATTTATTTAAAATAACAAAAGTGACAATAGTATCAAATAGGATTTTTTTCTTATCTTGCAACAAAAGGTCTATTAATTTACTATAATATCCCTATTCTAAGAACCTACCTTTGACATTCATGATTTAATAACATAAAAATATTATGGGTTAACACGTTGACAAAATAGTTGAAATGAAGAACCGTTGTGAATTAGTTTGTAACTAATTTGATGAAGTTATCTTTCCCTATCGGACCAAACAAAAAAAAAGAAACGCGTGTGGTGCAGGGACGAGAAGGACTAGGAAGGGGTTTCAATGCATAACAAACTTTAACAGAGGAGAAACCCATGTGAGGATACTATGTTTATTCTTAATAAAAATATATATATGTTGTTTCCACACAAAAGAATTGCTATCATGACTTGCTTTCATTATAGAATCTAGAGTAGATGCTTACAGAAGGAATTTGTGAATAGAGAGCTAAGATAATGGCGGCAACCATTGAAGAGCAAGGAAAATTTTAGGGGCTAATATTTGCAGGTGGGCTAAGTTTCCATGTTTTTTTCCATAAAAAAGATTCGCCAATTTCCATTTTTTCCTAAAAATGATTCACCAAAATTTTACAATACAAAATTATTTTACCTTAACAATTGCCAAAATTTATATAGACTAATATAAAATCATTGGAAATATAAATATTTCTAAAAAAATATCACCAAACATTTAACAGTTTGCATATTGGGGACTAGTAAGATTTGCCAAGGTTTCTAAACATTAAGATAAACTTTCATCCTTAAATTTTTCCCTGTTGAAGAGTGTCCCAAACAAATGTGCCCCTCAAGGCAAGAGATTATACAGGTTGCATATTGGTTATCAAAGTACAACAAAGTCACCATTTTACACAAGATTTGAGATAGACAAGAAGTATGAGCTTCTCAGTGTTTTGGAGGAAGGTTTATTTGCAATGGTGTGTTGAGTGACCAATACATCCAATGGCCCGAGAAGCTGAATTTCAGGGGCAAATTTTATGCCGAAAGAGTTTTAATTCCCTAGTTTTGTGCAAAGAAAGATAAGTATCTTGTTAATTTCATTGAAAAGATTTAAAAGCTTATATGCACGGGAAAAGATAAGATAAGCTAACTTTGTTAATTTAATTGAAAAAAATTGAAAGGGTATATTATGTAGGGAATATAAGTAATTTTTATTACAATCTTGAGAAAGATTGTATATGCATCTTGTGTGCGTGAAATGATAAGAATTTGATTTGAAAATCGATCGTCCTCTAATTTTTTGCAAGTTTTGATAAATTTGGGTCCTCAAACTATCACTTAGATTGTAACCTATTCAAAAGTGAATAGTTAAGTTTTAACCGAACTTAAAGATGAAACAAAATCATGTGAAACACAACATGATGAAAATGAAGAAGAAAACAACCAAGTGATAACGGAGTTCATCCAGTGTGGATTACATCTTCGGGCCCTGCACCAATGACTAGGTCGCTTTATTGATCTCATCAACAAAAAGAGTACATTACAAATCTTTTGCTCATAGAGCATACCTACTTCTAGAATGGCACTTGTTTCTCCTTCAAAGAAATGTCCTCGTTCAGAGAACTCTCACTCACAAGTTGACTCCCTTTAGTAAAGAAATGATAGTGGCATAAGAAAATTACTCTCTCACTGAATGTGGCAACATGTCCTTGTACTCTTTTTGAAATCAAGAAGCACAAATCCAATTAATTCATAATGAAGTGTTGAAATGGTATTTTCCCATAATCATACTGGGAATACACTGAATTGGCTACTCTAATGAAGAAACAATTGCTATAGATGCATCCAGAAGGCTCGAAAACCCTTGTATAGGCTCTTTTCGTGCTAAAAAATGATTCCATATTGCCTCAAAGAAGCCAAAAATAGTCTTTGTCTACAACACAAAAGGACTTGGCTCTACAAATTGTCCAACTTACAATGCTCAAATCACAAAAACAATGTTGCCATTTTGTCCAGAACACCCAAAAAAACCCTTAAGTAAGCTCTTCTTGGGCTAAAAAACATGAAAAATGGCCAAGATAGGTCTCCTAGTTCAATTTCCTCTTATTTTTCCTACCAAATGACAAAATCAGCTAACCAAGCAATGCACTCGTCCTTCGGCATGTCTGTCAAGAGACAATTTCACTCAGGATCGACGTTAATTATGCTGCCAATAGTGCAAATTGTCAGATGAATAAATGCGTCAATAAGGCTTAGGCACTGAATCTTTACCTCCTGGTATCGATATGGCATGTGGCCATGGGTGAAGGCTAGAGGTCACGTGCCCGACGACACTCTGCCCTTGGTTGCACTATGTGCCATGTGGCTTGGGGCTGGCCCACGCGCTCGCCCCAACCTCGGAGCTCTCCATC
The DNA here is from genome assembly GCA_000404065.3 of Pinus taeda. Taxonomy (NCBI): domain Eukaryota; kingdom Viridiplantae; phylum Streptophyta; class Pinopsida; order Pinales; family Pinaceae; genus Pinus; species Pinus taeda. Next base: position 183,621 of record APFE031294024.1, read on the forward strand.
ATCGGTGGCATTGTGGGCATATGGGTTATAATGTGACCTTGGGCCAAACGTGGGCCATGTGCCTCACAATCTGCCCTTTCCACCTGCCTCTCGATTGTATATAGTGCTATGTAACTGGGGGTTGGGGCCATGTTCGTCACCCCCTTTTCCAACACCAAAACCATGTCAATTGAAATACAATCGGTGCCCTGTTTATAATAAGAACGAAACGTGTGGCTCGACGATAGAACTTTTCGTTAATTGTGGTGAGGTCATGGGTTCAATCCCTGCTAGGTCGGTCAGCCGACCCAACAAACATTTGGCACAAAAATAGAGGGCCACATGGTGCCCTCCCATTGGGCCACATGGTGCCTCCTAATTGGGTCACCTCAAAGCACAACAACCAAACATAACTCGCCAAATTCTCTCGTACGATTAGGCCACATGTCAGCACATGATTGCCCCACATGTATGTCATACATGCAAAATCACTTACTGACGTTAGCACTACATCACTTGTACGACTTTCCCAATCAGCAGCCTAATCAACCTTGCAATTTGACTTTTTAATTGTTTGCCAAAAACTTTATAACGCGATAACTTTCACATATGGTGTCAAATTGAGGCAATTCAATCATTGTTGAAATCATAATGACAAGATCTATGATTTGGCACTAGTTTTGACTTATTTTGAGCACTTTTATTTTTTGAGCATATTTTTTATCCCTTAGATCAGAATCAAGGTTATTTACTTGGAAAATTGCATATGAATCATGTGCATGAAATGATAAGAATCAAGGTTATTCTCTTGAAAGGTTGCATATGAATATTTTGCATACAAAGATAAGAATCCATGTTAGTTTTCTTGAAAAAGAATGTGTGATGTATACCTAGAAATAATAGCTATTATATTAGTTTTCTTGAAGAATAACATGTGTTTATGTGCACAAAGATAATAGTTATTGTGTTAGTTTTCTTCTGGGGAAAGAATATGTGTTTACATGCATAAGGATAATAGTTGTTGGGCTAGTTTCTTTTGGAAAAAGAATATGTATTTTCATACACAGAGATAATATCAATTACTTCTCTTTTAAAACAAATGGGTAATTGTGGTGGTTTTTCTTTTGGGAAAAGAATGTGTCCTTGTGAGAAGAAAATAGTAGTAGTTGTGGTTTTTATCTTTTGGAAATAGTTCCCTCTTCTTGTGTGAAAAGATAGTGATAACCACGTGTCATCTTGTGCGAAGAGATAGTGATAACCATGTTATTATTTTAAATATTATTGTATTCTTATGACCAGAGGTAAAATGTATCTATTCCCTTTAATGCATGGAAGGTATGGATAGATGTGCATGCCTTGGTAATATTTATTCATTTTAGTTTATGCATGTGAGATATGAATGCATGGACATGTGTCATATCCATACACATGGTTAGATAAATAAACATGTTTCTGTAATTGTGTGCTTTTAATTAACACTTGTGTGGTGTCAATAAAGAGGCATGCCTTGATATTCTATATGCATTTTATTTATGCGCATATGTTTGAAGCATAACTAGTAGAGATTTACTATTTGGGTTTGATAAATATTTTATATAATCATGGTGTCAAAGTTGTGACAACAGTACTTCTAGGAAAGAAATGTGACTTATGTGAAGGATGAATTGATAGTGTCTAACCCATCCCTTATACAACAACTGAAAATGGATTATAGTTAAGACTATGGCAAGTAATGTGGTCATTACACTTGGCTAATGGTCCACACAAAGTGAAGGATGATCAAATGCAAGATAATCCACTGCTGGAGACAATAGGCCACAAAGATACAATGCTAAAGCAGCTATGGGGTAAAGTGTTTTGATAACATGATTAATGTGATGGATTCTAGCTAGTTACGTTAAATTAAGGATGGTATTTCTTTGTAATATTTTTAACAATGGGCAAGGGATGAGCTCCCTTGCTGTCATTGACTGAGGGGTTAACACCCTCACAAAACGTTTAATAAAATATATTTTTTTTTGGTTTTTCCCTTCAGGGTTTCTAGGGTATATTGATGTCCACTTATGTGTCTACTTATTTTCCCATTTTGATGATATTGTTACCCCGTATGACATTGACACTTACATCGTTAACTATGTGATTAACTAGCCTAATTAAATTAACAATGATAATGATGCGATTTTACAACAATAAGCGTTATGTAACATGTTGCAACAATGGTTGTTACATTACATGACTTGCTATTTCAATTCTAAAGTTACTTTATGTAATGATGGCAATTTTATCTAATGGTTAGTTAAGGAATATGGAATAAGTCATTAGGAATATTACATGCTAATAAATCTAATAAAAAAATTCTAATCCTATGTATTTTTACACGAAGTTTATCGGGGGATGTCACAAGTGGTATTAGAGCCATGTTGCAGCACTAGTACCTTTTGGGTTTTGTAAGAACGCAAAGTAGGGTAATGGATATAAGTTCAAGTATGACACTAACAAAAAATTACATGGCAATTTATGTAGTAGGCTGCATTTAATATGAGATGCATGATGGTGTTAATAACACCATTAAAGAATGATAAGTGTAATGTCTTCTTTAAAGAATAATTGTGCTCATGAAATTTGAGCCTTTATGTGGATAAAAGACAATAAGAAAAATTCATTACATTTTTTGTAACTAAATTATGAACAATTTTGAATACTCACGATGTAATCAGTGATAGTGTGGATTAACTACCAACCTGTGCATGCATACTCTTATAATAATGCTTAATGGTGCATTTAAAGAAAAATGATTAGGGATACAGTGCATTGTTTGTAAGAAAAGAATAAATGCATGTATTTTTTTGCATGATAGTGAAAGAATGTAGAAAGGTGGGTGTTGTTCTTGATGAGGACAATAGAATGTTTTATAAGACATTGAAAGAACCCTTTGAATGTTGAAGGAGTCAAGTGGTAGATTTGGACTGTAATGACTAATTGTCGATTGTGTCTTATCATGGATGGTTGATAGCAATGACTATTGCAAATGCATAATTCAGTTTTGATAGAAGATTATTAAAAGTTGTAAACCATGTAATTGTGGTAGTTCATTTCCGTGTTATTGGTCTAATGGTGCCAATACACTGTTAAACTTGGGGTTTATTGGATAGTTAACATAATTGTTATTGACACACAAGTACTAATGGTGAATTAATGTTCCTGTATGACTAAAGCTTTGTATATGCTTTTAAGCATAATAATATAATATGCAAGAAACTATGAAGACTACAGAAGTGGATGTTTGTTTAACAATGCATACATATGACTGTAAGTTCCTGAATACTATAAAGAACTTAGATCACGACAACAATAGTGTCTCTAAAGTGACTTATTTAATAGAAATGCATTGTTATGTTAATAATAAAAACAAAAATGGAAAAGGGTTGTGGCATGGTATATTAACATACATAAATTATAATTGGTAGGATGAAAGTAACCAATATTATTTGATAGTTTAATAATGCACTAAAATGCATAAGATGAAATAAATTATGTATGTTCTACCAACTTAATGATAGAACTAGTAATAATTAGATGTTGTTGATTATGTTGTTTGTTCAGACTTCACAACTCTACAAGTTGATGATTCAATGATGATGTTAGCTGGTATGTATCATACATCTAAGAAATATGTTAATTTCATCCTTTAGAAATACATCTAGTGCATGTCAATACTGTGATGACACTATATATTAAACCTAATCAGTTAAGTCCATTATGTTATGGAAATATGGTGTCTCCATTGTCATCGCTAAACAAAATCTGGATGGCATTTTGAATCTAATAGCATTACTAATTTATTTAACCAAGAAAAGTTTGTGTGATTGACTTAAATTTAGTAATGTTGTATAATGACTAGTGGTTAGGCACATACACGTAAAATGAAATGCCATTTGGCATGAATTAGAACTATGATGAATGTCAATGATTGGATTACAATGTCTATATCTTATATAAGGCCACATTCCCTTAGCTATTGTTTTGGAAAAACATCTGTGTGAAAAACTTTGTTTTAAAGTTCCCTGGATATAGTGTCTAGAAGATGTATTCCTTATTTTTTATGCTTACTCTTAATTCATGAAATAGTTTAAGAAAAAACTAACATGGTCATTACCTTTCTACTTTGTTGAAATATTGAGAATATTGATGCATGTGCAAAGTGAAATTGACAAGATGTTTTATAAATAACAATATTTTGTAGAAGGTATGGTTTTATTAAAAGCAAATGTGACTAATGTTGATTAAGCAGGGGTAGCTTAATGGCAGCGTAGTGATGTCATTAAGATTCTAGTAACACAGAGTATAAGAAACAATGAAAGGTAAAATGTTGCAATGTGATTTGCAACTACAAATGTGAAGGTATAATGTTTAATGTTATGATATGCAAAATTTGTGCATAAAATATATAATAATGTTTTTCTAAATTGCATGTTGATTATTATATGGAAAATTTGAAATGAACGACAGTCGTGGGACCTGAGATGTTAGTCATGATTTCCTATCAAATTTACTTTTACAAACTATGGGACCCATCTTGAGGGTCAAGTATGAACACATGGTGTACATAAATGTTCTTTATACTTTAATATTAAATATAAAAAATTTGCATATGGTCAGTCATGTAAATTACATTGGGAAAATGTGCTAAAGATAATTTCACATCCCAAAAAGTTTTAAGAAAATTGGAAAAGACCAAAGGAGGGCTATGGGAAGAGGCAGTTCCCTGCCTAGATTTCCTCTCCCTAAAGATAGATTATCTCAAAAAGGGAAAAGGGTTGGCCAAGAAGGTGAGAAGGGAAAAGCTTGAAGCAACCCTGTTGGTTTTGGAGCTTGGTTGGAGGAGTCCCAAATTCCTCAAGGCAGGATGTTATCAAAGGAAAAGGGAGGGCGTTGCCAAGAGGAATCATGTGATGGACCTAGTGTAGTCACTATCAAGGAATTGTCTTGCATGTGAAATTGGCTCAATTTGGTTAGTGGAGACTACTTCTCATTGGTTTGGAGGAGCATTTGTTTTTTCACTATGGTTTTTGTGGTAGACCAAGTTAAATAACCAGATAAGTGACGTGTTAGAATGAATTTTCTATATGTTTGTGTAAGAATTTTTTGTACACTATGACAATAAAGGAGTTTAACACTCGGGAAGGAACTATTGGAAGTGTAGTTCTTCTATTGTATTACTAGTTTTGTGGATGTATTTAATGAGGGGCTAAGACAATATGCACTTAGTGTAGTTATGACTACTTTAATAATTTCAATGATTAAATAACTATGTGCTTTTTGAGTACTTGTTGATGTATTGTGATTAAAAATCTCACTTGACATTGCTTAAATAATTGATAGTTGAATGTTTTGATTAAATGTAATGTTATAAGAAGAGCTTCAGCGAAAATCACATATAAAAAGACCTTTGTCGACGCGTTTCGAACCAACCAGTGTGGTTCATCGTTAGGACAAGTTGAAGAAACAGATCCAGCTACACCCGTTTAAATAAACTGAGCGGAGACTCCAACGACTATAAACGACTCTAATATTATTATTATTAATTAATAATAATATTATTATTATTATTATTAAATTATTATTATTATATGAAATAAATAATATTAATATTAGTAGTGTAGAATTTAATAATATTAAAACAATAATTTAAATTTTTTTACCAAGGTCATTATTCTAAGGAGCAATTTTCGTTTAAATTTAGTTGGACCTAGTTTTTATTTTCCATGATTATTCTATATATATATATAACAGGATAATAATATATTACCAATATTTTAAGAAATATTAATAATTAATAAATAAATAAAATTTGACCTGGGTCCTAGAGTCGTTTATAGCCGTTGGAGTCTCTGCTCAGTCTATTTAAACGGGTGTAGCTGGATCTGTTTCTTCAACTTGTCCTGACGATGAACCACACTGGTTGGTTCGAAACGCGTCGACAAAGGTCTTTTTATATGTGATTTTCGCTGAAGCTCTTCTTATAACTTTGATGGATCACAGAAGCCTCAATTCTATAAATGTAATGTGATTATGACTGAGATATATTAATTGAACTTGTTGGTCATACACTATGGTGTGCTTGCCATGGAGGTTGATAAACTACCCTAGGTGCTTGTTGTTAGGTTGATAAACCACTCTAAGAGCACTTTCCACAGCTGGTAAACCACCTATAATTGAATTATTGCGTGAAATGTCCATGGTTTCCAAAAGTATTGTTGAGCAACAATAAGTTTCATAAAGACTCTGTTTTGTTTTTCTGAAATTGAATAGTGGCCAAAAGATTGAAGGTAACAATTGAATATTTTTGTTGTCGTAAATGTTTATGACTATCAATAAAAACATCACTGCTTTTACTTATTAATATTCATGAAAATAAAATCCTTCATTTTGAATGGGAAGAGCCCCCTTTTTGGTTGTTCTAGTCGCAAAACTATCATGACTAGAGATCAATGTCATGATTGATAAATGATTTAAAAAACAGATTGCGAAGATAAAAATAATATGAACGAAAAGGCAGTTCCAGTAGGAGATAAAGATTGGGAAAAAACATAATAACGACGAAAGAAAGAAGAGATGAACACTGAGGACAATGTTATCTTTAAGGGGGGAAAGTACGTAATATCCCTATCTCGAGAACCTACCTTTGACATTCCTGATTTAATAATGTAAAAATATTATGGGTTAACACGTTAACAAAACGATTGAAATCAAGAACCGTTGTGAATTATTTTGTAACTAATCTAATGAAGTTATCTTGCCCTATCGAATCAAAAATAAAAATAAAAAAATCACATGTGGTGTGAGGATGAGGTGGATTGGTAAGGGGTTTTAATGGATGAAAAACTTAACAAAGGAGAAACCCACGTGAGGATATTATGCTTATTCTTAATAATAATAAAAAAATCTATGTTGTTTCCACATAAAAGAATTGCTACCGTGGCTTACTTTCTTTACAAAATTTAGAGCAGATGATTCTAGGAGGAATCTATAAATAGAGAGCTAAGAGAATGACAACAATTGTTAAAGAGTATCCCAAACAAATGTGGCCCTCCTGGCAAGAGATTATATAGGTTGCACACTGGTTATCAAAGTAGAACACAACCATCATTTTACACAAGATTTGAGATAGACAAGAAGTATGAGCTTCTATGTGTTTTGGGGGAAGGCTCATTCGCAGTGGTGTGTTGAGTGGCTGATACATCCAATGGCGAGGAAGTTGTTATTGAGAAACTGAAGAATATTTTTAGGCACAAATTTTATGCCAAGAGAGTTGTATTGTTCCTAGTTCTGTGTGAAGAGAGATAAGTATCTTTTAATTTCATTGAAAAGATTTAAAACTTTATGTGCAGGAAAAGATAAGATAAACAAACTTTGTTAATTTTATTGAAAAAAAATTGAAAGGTTGTTGTATGCAGGGTAGATAAGTTAGCTTTGTTACATTCTTGAGAAAGTTTTCATATGCATCTTGTGTGTGTGAAATGATAAGAATCAAGGTTATATTCTTGGAAGATTGCATATGAATATTGTGCTAGAAATGATAAGAATCAAGGCTATTCTCTTGAAAGGTTGCATAGGAATCTTGTATATACAAAGACAAGAATTCATGTTAGTTTTCTTGAAAAATAATATGTGTTATAGACCCAAAAACAATAGCTATTATATTGGTTTTCTTGAAGAAGAATGTGTGTTTGCATGCACAAAGATAATAGTTATTGTGTTAGTTTTATTTTGGAGAAAGAATATCTATTTACATATAGAAATATAATAGTTATTGTGTTAGTTTTCTTTTGGAAAAGAATGCATGTTTACATGCACAAAGATAATAGTTGTTGGGTTAGTTTCTTTTGGAAAAGGGATATGTATTCGCATGCACAAACATAATAACTATTGTGCTAGTTTTCAGTTACAAGAAAAGAATGTGATCTTGTGTAAATAAAATAATAGTAATTGTGGTGTTGATCTTTTGGAAAGATTTACTTCTTCTGTGAAGAGATAGTGATAATCATGACGATTCTTTTAAATATTATTGTATTCTTGTGGGGGGAGGTAAAATGTATATATTACCTTTCTTATACATGGGAGGTATGAATAGATGAGCATGCCTTGGTAATCTTTATGCATTTTACTTTATGCGTGTGAGATTTGAATGCATAGGCATGTGTCATAGCCATACACATGCTTAGATAAACGAACATGTTTATGTAATTGTGTAATTTTAATTAACACATATGTGTTGTCAATAAAGAAGCATTCCTTGATACTCTATACGCATTTTATTTATGCACATATGTTTGAAGCATAACTAGTAAATATTTACTATTTGGGTTTGATAAATATTTTATATAATCATGGTGTCAAAGTTGTTGACAACAATAATTGCAGGAAAGGAATGTGACTTATGTGAAGGATGAATTAATAGTGTTTAACCCATCTCTTATACAACAACAAAAAATGGATTATAGTTAACTATGACAGGTAATGTGGTCGTTATGCTTGATTAATGGTCCATGCAGAGTGAAGGATAATCCACAACTGGAGACAACCAAACCACAAAGACAGAGTGCTCGAGGAATTGTGGGGTAAAGTGTTTTGATAACATTATTAATGTAATAAATTCTAGCCAGTCATGATGCATTAAGGATGATATTTCTTTGTAAGATTTTTAATAATGAGCAAAGGATGGACTCCCTTGTTTCCATTGAGTGAGGAGTGAACACCCTCATGAAACATTTAATAAAATAAATGTTTGTTGGTTTTTCCCTTCAGGGTTTACAAGGTATATAGGTGTCCATTTATGTGTATGTTTATTTTGTTATTTGATGGTATTTCTACCCTGTATGACATTGACACTTACATCATCAAATATGTGATTAACTAGCCTAATTAAATGAACAAGGATAATGATGCAAGGTTACAACAAAATGATTTATGTAACATGTTGCAACAATAGTTGTTACGTTATGTAATTTGCTATTCCAATTCTAAAGTTACTTTATGTAATGACGATGATTTTATCTAATGGTTAGTTAAGGAATATGGAATAAGTCATTTGAAATATTACATGCTAGTAAATCTAGTAAAAAAATTCTAATCCTATGTATTTTTATAGGAGGTTTACCGGGGATGTTACAAATGGTATCAAAACCAGGTTGCAACACTGGCACCTTTTAGGTTCTGTAAGAACGTGGAATAAAAGTATGATGCTATTGTTATTATATTTTCTACTTAAGTTCAATGTCTAAATAATTAAGAGGGTATCAATTTTAATACTTCCTTCTTCTCATATCTAATTAAATTATAAACATTTTCCCAAAATCTTTTATCTATATTAAGAGTCTAGAAAATTATCATATTACCATTATAAAGTCTTATGTATCATTTTAGTTTTGATATATAATAAAATTTAAATATTTAAATTTTTAAAAATAAACAACGTATGGATATTTATACTAATGTATTTTTAGTGGAGATTATCAATTAAGTTTAATTTGAATATTTTCCTTCCCACCTACTTAAATTCTACTTTTATAAATAATACGTTAAACGAGTAATACAAGAAAATAAGAAAAAGTGTTTAAAAGTTGTGGAAAAATAAAAGGAGTTGTCTATAATGCAACTTTTTGGAGATTCCGGTGACGGAATCCGGCGGAAGAAATTGAGTTTAAAGCTTGATTTGTTGCAGTTAAAATGGTTTTTTAACTACATATTTGGATTCAGCACCCTGAAAAACCCCTCAGACGCTTTGATTGTGCAGAGATTAGCTATCAAACTTGCGATTCCAATAAATTGCTGCCGGATTTTGACCGGAAAAAGCCACCGGAAAGGCTTTCAAAAAGTCGCGTTAAAGACAACTGCAAAATAAAATAAATAAATTTAATAAAGTAATTTAATAATAATTATATTTATATATAAATATATTAGTTAGAGGAAAATATATACATATTAAATATTTGCATTTAGTCACCTTAGTGTTTTACATCTTTTAGCATAATAGCAAAAATATATAGATGGAAGGAGCACTAGAACCTTTGTGACAACTAGGGTAAAACTCTAGCTACTCAATCTTCGCTCTGTTTGCTTGGATTTTCTACAAATCCCTACTACAGATCATTCAATGGTGAATTCATGTAATCTGGCAATAAATATTCTTCTTTTACATGTATGGTTGTCAATCAAGTTAGCTCTTCTTCAGTTTCATACAGTTCTATGTTGAAGTTTGGATTTGGTCTTCCGGTAGTGCAAGAAATTTCTTCCCTTAATGTTTCGGTGGATGAGGAAGCTTTGGATTGTGAAAAATATTTTTCGAAGAATGGTTTAGTTTGCAGGTTTAATGGGTTTTGGCCACATTCGGCTGATCTGCATAAATGGATCTCTGAGACATGGAAACCCCTTTTGACGGACGAGCCAAATATTTACCCTATGGCGTAGGGTTTCTTCACTATGGTTTTTGAAAAGATTGAAGACAAGAAAGCTACTGTGACTTTGGACCATGGTTTTTGGGGGAGCACTGGCCTCTGCATTCAATGTTGGTCTCCCACTTTTGATCTAGTAACGACATCAATTTCTCTAGCCCTAGTATGGGTACGATTGTTGAATCTTCCCTTGCATTTCTCGAAACAAAGATTACTTTCCTCCATTGAGAACATGTTGGGAAAATTCTATCGAAGTTGTTCTAAAAAAATAGAAATAAATAAATCAAGACTACTTATGCTCGGATTTGTGTGGAGATGGACTACAATGAGGGTTTTCCCATAGAGATTAATTTGATGGCTCCAAACTACGTTTGGGTCCAAAATATTGACTATGAGAATATCTCGTTTCGATGTAGAGCATGCTATGAACCAGGGCATGTAATTGAGAATTGCCCCAAACGTCTTCAAAACAGCAAAGATCAGAAAAAGCCCCGGAGGACCAAATGGTGGGAAGGTGCACAAGGTGACCACTATACGATATTCAAAGAAGAAGAGCTTTAGGACAAGAAAGAATCAAAAGACAAGAAGGAAGAAAATACAATCAAAGAAACCACAGTTGCGACAACAAAAACTAAGCAAGATTCACTTGCCAATGTGGATCCTCTGGTTGCTAGTAAAGATCCCCCAAATGCAACATTAGCATAAAAGAGGCAAGCTCTTGTAGCGATCCAGGTGGATCGTATAGGTCAAAGTACAAGTGACTTTAGTATAAAGGCTCAAAAATCAAAGTGCTCAAAAGTTTCTCGAACTAAGTTCATGTTGAAGATCTCATCATCGTGATCAAAGTGGTGTGAATGGTTCGTCAAACCAAGTCCATATGAAGAAGATGGAAACAGTCAAAGTTGTGGGTTGACTCACCCATGTGGCAAGCTTAAGGAGGGTGCAATTTGGAAAGAATCCGGCTAGTTTTCCAGGTGAAATTGTGGGTTCGTTAATTTTTCTAATATCCCTAAGCTTCTAGAAAGGCACTAAGTTGAACTGTATTTTTTTTAAATAAAACAAAAAATATATTAAAAAAATGGGGCGGGCGGCCATGACCCCGCCGCCCCCAGAACCATCACCTCAAGTCAATTTAATGTGGGATGGGCGGCCATGACTCTGCCACCCTTGGAGCCCACACAACAACATTATGTTATATATGGTGGGTGGTGCGAGCTGTCAACCCCACCACCCCTCCACCTCACCGTTAATACTAAAGGGTTAGCGGAAATGGGACGCGGGCCACCCAGGGACAGCGGACCTACCGCCCATATTAAGCCATTAAAATGATATGTATGTTAATTCGGGAGGGGCAGGGTTTGATCCCCCGACCCCTCCTCAACCAAATTCCAAGTTTGCCATTGCGTCCAACGGTCCTCCTTTGGACTATCAGCCCACTAAAAGGTATTTTAGCCTCTTTACACAGTGCGCTGAGGAGGAAGCCAGGAGCAGGCATGCATTTCTATGCAGGTGGAACCATGAGTAGTGCAGAGAGGGGGCCAGAACCATGATTTGAGCAATTTCTCCAGGGGGCTAGATTTTCACTTCGTCAGTTTTCAACAAATTTTATATGGTTTCAACATTTCTCAACGCTACGAACTCAGCGGTGTTATCTGTTTCTCCATTAGAGATCTGCAATTTTTGGGCTTCTTCAATTTTGGAGGTATAAGTTCGCCATTTTGACTTTTGATGTACTTTCATTATTTTGCCATCTAATGAAAACAGGGCCTCCGCACTAATTCGAGCAGGGCCTGGAGATGTAGTCCCACTTGGATGAACTTCGATATCAATCCTGTATCTTATATCAATCCTGTATCTTCTATGTGTGGCTTGCTATTCTTCTCTTCCTCTTCCTTATGCACTTGAAATTTCATGGTTAAATGCAATCTTAATATGTAATTCTTTAAGGCATCACAAGGAAAAGATTTTTTGGGATCAAGTGGTATTAGAGCGGTCTTTGTAGATATGAATTGCATTTTTGTATGCTAACAAGAAACAGGCTCCGAAGAGGGGAAGGAAAACTAAATTCTTTCGATCTCGAAGCAGGGTGTGCACATCGAATGAGAAACATGGCAGATGAAAAGGCTCGTTATGAAGAGGAGCTCAATTTTCGCAAAACCTTCTATACAATGGCAGAAAATGTCGGTCAATTGCTTTCAAGGCTAGAGAAAGGCAGAAGAACAAGGTTCAGTGCATGGAAATGGTGGAGAAGAACCCCCTCCTTCTCCTTCCATGAGTGAAATTTCTTCTTCCTCTCATCACCATCATCATAGAAATTCAAGGGATGCATCTAATAAACCTTTCTTTAAATTAGATGTCGAATTTGATCTTCCCATGTATAACGGTGAAAGTAATGCAGAACAACTTAATAAATGGATTAGGAAGATTGACATCTACAACAGGATTCAACAAAATGCAGAGGACGAGGCAAAGATTCAGTTGGCTTCTCTTCGGTTGAGTGGCACCACTCTTGTCTGGTGAGAGAGAAAATTGTGAAGCAGTAAGAGTGTGGTAATCTTCTTTCCTCATGGCCTAGTTTCATTTCTGCATTAAAAGAACAATTTTATCCCTTGGGTTATAAGCAAAAATCCTTGATGGATTGGCAATACTTAAGGCAAGGCAGAGGTTGGGATGTTCAAAGCTTTATCGAGGAGTTTAGAAAACAATCACTTAATTTGGGCATTGCACTTGACTCGCCTGAAGTAGTAACTAAGTATATTGGATCATTACATAGTTACATTAGACATTCACTATTATTATTTGAACCTACTAGCATTGACTCAGCCAGTGTAAAGGCCATTCATGTGGAAAATAGGGGAACAGATTGACGAGATGACCACCGAAAGAGAATCGCAACAGCAAAGAGAAGGGGAGCAAAGCCCTCTTGTACACATTCTGGGAAAGAGGGGTATAACGAAGAAAATTGCTGGAAGCTGCACCCTGAGTTGAGATCTGAAAGGAATGACAGAAAGGGGAAGCAGAAGGTCGTCACCACTATGCAGAAAAACCAAGATTCTGAGTCAGAGGAAGATGAGAAGGTCACAACTACGGGATTTGCATGAGGTAGGCCCATTGACTTGGGGTCTAATTCCGGCGATGAAACGATGTTTGCAGCCCTTGGGATCACAGTAGGAGGACCCATAGATTTGGGGTTTGATTCCGGCAATGAATTAAGGATTTCAATAGATGTAACGAAAAGGGCACTCCCCATAGCAGGACTTCAAGAACTTGAGGAGATCAACCACTGCATCCAAGAAGAGAATGTGAGCTAAGGAGACTTCTACAGGAGGCAAGGGAAGAAAAACAAAGATTACTACGCCAATTGCAAGCCAAGGATGAGGCCTTGGAAACAATGTAGTATCCCTCTCCAGAAGTAAAGAGCGATTCTCCGATTTCATATGATTTTCATGATGATGAATTCGTTGCTTTTGAAAAACATATTACAGGATTGGATCCAAACTATTGAAGAAGATGGGGTATCAGGGAAAGGGCCTTGGCATCAAATGCCAAGGCATCATAAACCCCATCGAAGTTGAGGAATTGTTGCGTCGTGCAGGACTCAGATATGCCAGAAAGGAAATGGGAGAAAGCTCCAATACAGCTAGTAACCAGCCAATGATAGATGATGAAATTCCCTCCTCACAGTGCAGTGATAGTGAGGGCCCCATGAACACTTATCGAAGGAACACCAGGGGAAAGCGCCCCATGGCAGCCCTGAAAGTTTGGAGGAAAAAGAATTGTTGTAGTCATTGCAACAAAGAGGGACACCAACAAACCACATGTCCGATGCTCCATGCTCTGGAAATATCGCTAGAGGAGCCGAAAGGTGAACATGTTCAACAAATGAATCCACCCCATTCACGATGGTCCGCTTTATTAAGTTGGTTTTTTTTAGAGGTATTAGTTTGTTATGGCCACCATTGTAAATCATACGTTGCAAGTAAATGTAAACGTGATGGTGTGTTTCCCATCACTTCAAAATGCAACGATGATATTTATGTGTGGTGTGCATGATTGCAAAAGATGTACTAGTTTTGCGTGCAGGTGATTGAAAGTGTGGATTGAAAAGGACACCAACAGTGTGCTAAGTGTAAATGCTTTTGGGGTCCAAAATCTCTTTAGTGGGGAGGAATGATCCAGGCGGATCGTATAGGTCAAAGTACAGGTGACTTCAGTACAAAGGCTCAAAAATCAAAGTTCTCAAAAGTTTCTCGAACTAGGTTCATGTTGAAGATATTGTTGTAGTGATCGTGGTGGTGTGAACAGTTTGTCAAACCGAGTCCATATGAAGACGATAGAAGTAGTTAAAGTTGTGGGTTGACTCACCCATGTGGCAAGCTTAAGGAGGGTGCAATTTGGCAAGAATCCGGCACTAGAATCCGACCAGTTTTCAAAGCAAAATTGTTGGTCAGTTAATTTGTCTAATATCCCTAAGGTTCTAGAAAAGCACTAAGTTGAACCGTATTTTTATTTTTAAAATAAAACAAAAAAAATATATTAAAAAAATGGGCAGGCGGCGATGACCCCGCCACTCCCGGAACCATAATCGAATTCAATTTAATTTGAGGTGGACGGCCATGACCTCGCCACCCATGGAGCCCACACAACAACATGATGTTATATATGGTGGGGGGCATGGGTTGTCAACCCCGCCGCCACTCCACCTCACCATTAATACAAAAGGGTCAGCGAAAACGGGGCGCGGGCCACCCAAGGACAGCTGAACCATCGCTGATATTAAGCCATTAAAATGATATGTATGTTAATTCGGGAGGGACGGGATTTGGTCCCCCGACCCCTCCTCAACCAAATTCCAAGTTTTCCATTGCGCCCAATAATCCTCCTTTGGATTATCTGCCCACCAAAAGGTATTTCAACCTCTTTGCACAGTGCGCTAGGGAGGAGGCTAGGAGCGGGAATGCATTTCTATGCAGGTGGAACCATGAGCAGTGCAGAGAGGGCGTCGGAACCATGATCTGAGCAATTTCTCCAGGGGGTTGGATTTTCACTTTGCCAGCTTTCGACAAATTTTATATGGTTTCATCATTCCTCGACACCACGAACTCAACGGTGTTGTCCGTTTCTCCATCAGAGATCTGTAGTTTTCAGGCTTCTTCAATTTTGGAGGTATAAGGTCATCATTTTTGCTTTTGATGTACTTTCATTATTTTGCCATCTAATGAAAACAGGGCCTCCGCACTAATTCGAGCAAGGCCCGGAGACATAGTCCCTCATGGACGAACTCCGATATCAATCATGTGTCTTCTATGCGTGACTTGCTATTCTTCTCTTCCTCTTCCTTATGCACTTGTAATTTCATGGTTAAGAGCAAGCTTAATATGTAATTCTTTAAAGCATCACAAGGAAAAGATTTTTTGGGATCACGTAGAAAACAAATTATCTCCGAAAATGACAAGGAATCTCGTTGAAAATGAAATTTCTTAGGCAGATTAGGTAGTCGAGGAAGATTTTAAGTAAAATACTGTGCAGTTGTCGAAGAAGGATCTACTAGAATTTGCAAAAAATGTGGGTTGGATTCAAGTTGGAAAGAAAGGAAAAAAAATTTCTCCAAGAAAAACAAGAAGTCAAACTAAATTAAATTAAAAAATAAAATGTAAATGTGTTTGTATTTTAGGGGCTTTTTGGAAAATATTTAGTTGGAAAGGGACTAAATTATTTGTGTCATGGGGAATCGTTTGAGGGTTTGGACTGAGCCTTTGTGCTCAATCTCAAACCCTAAAAGAAGATTGAAATATGTAAAGGTTTTGGCCTTGCAATCCATATTTTTTTAATACAAATCTCTATCTATTTTGTTTTAAAAAAATAATACCAAAAATATATACATATTAAATAATTGTATTTAGCTAACATAGTGTCTTACTTATTTTACTATAATACAAAGTTTAATACTAAAATAAAATTAAGTTTAAATACTTAATTTATAAATAATAATAATAATAATATTTAAATTTCTTTTAAATGATAGAAATTGCAAAATATTGGTGATGAAGTTGAATTATTCTATCTCAATGTATTTTTGTTTTTATTTATCTTTAATATTTAAAATTTAAAGTTAAATTATTTATATCCTCTTTTATTAATATAATGAATATTTATTACATATGGAAATGAATTATAAAGTATCCAATTTCTCTTAATATAATGAAAAAATAGAGAATTCCATGATTGTAAATTTGACATGACAATAACATAATAACTAGTGTTATTGTCATGGCTCAATCCCTCACTAGCATACCATTTCTTTTAGTCTGGAGTTCTTGGGTCAAATGTCTGAGCAGAGGTGTTGACATTATGGGGGGGGGGGGGCAATTCGTTGCGTGACATGGTTGAATGTCGATTAAATTTTGATTGTTGGGACTCAAAAATTACCATTGATTAGATAAGGGCAATCTTTGTAATCTGTACCCTCTCTTATCCACTAGATGGAGAGTATTTAGGCCATGACAACATCCTTCTCCTCCATCTCTTTCTGTCACATTTACAAGGAACAAAATTCATTGGCGGATTCCCTATCAAAGAGGGGGGTCTCTGTTCGGGATGGGCAAATGGGCTAGGATTTTCTTGACAATGGTATAATCAACAGCTTGAGCTTCTTCCATCTCTTGGGGTTTACTTGGTTTCTTTGTTTTTTGCAGGCTTTCTCCTGAAACTATCTTTTTAGGAATTTCATGGACTGATTATAGGCTCTTCAGCCTCATATTTTCCCATCTGGTTACCTTGCTAGACAAATGGTTTATTTGCTCTATAATAGTTTTGTTTTTTTATCGTTTTTTTTGCTAGACACTATGGGTGTAATCAATTGGCTATTTTGAGATATCCCTTGGGTTGTGAAGCTTTCCTGGAGCATGTAACAATCTTTTATCAATGAAAGACATGTTTTCTTGTTTTCTTGTTGTTTTTTTAGCTTGATAAGAACTAGTGCTATTTGACAAATAAGTTGGTTATAATTCTTACTTTTAACATTTTGTCTAATCTAAATTTACCTGTAACACTATATCAACATATATGTACCTTGTCACCACTTTGAGGTATATTCTCCTTGAATAAGTATAGATTTCTATAATTGATTCTATTACTTATCTCAAACAAGTCAACGATAATAACAAGCTTCTCTCGATCATCCTCAAAAAAATTATTACCTCGCACCTAACATCCCCTCTTTTGGTGATATATATGACTTCATCCTATAAAAGTTGTGAGCAAAGATCAAATTTTAATTCCATGTGATTTCCTCTGCATCCTTGAACTCTTATCATATATTTGACATTGTTTCATTGCAAGTGACATTCTCATCATCTGTCTGAAAAGAGAAAATACTTTTCCCACTTCATATTCTTTAAAAAAGTATTTCAAATTTCCTTCATGATAATTGTCAATTCATATTATCTTTATTATTGTCTTATTTTAAAATCTCACTTAGGATAGTGGTCCTAAGTGAGATCCTCATTTTTCATTGCAAGTGAAGTCTCATTTTTGTGATAAGAAAAAACAACTTTCCCATCTATATTTCTCTTTAAAAAAAATAAAAAACAAATTAGCTTTATCATAATGGTCAACTCATATTATCTTCATTATCATTTTATTGTAGATTCTCACCTAAAATAATACTCTTCCATGGACTTTGTTAATTACATCCTTTAAATAATAACATGTCAATAATTATATTTTACTTTTAGTATATGTATTTTTTTATTTTTTTTTTGCATTTTTGGATGATAAAATTCTTCTTGATTACATTTTCTACTTTTGGTATATGTATTTTTTATGCATTTTTGGATAAGAAAATTCTTGGATATTGTGGATTACATCCTTTATAATAATAATATGTGAATATGTCAATAATTATATTTTACTTTTATAATATATATATATACATTTTGAGAAAATTAAGTCATTCTTCCGAATCTAACTTTTTTCAATTTACAAGATTGCACTCCATCTTTTTTTTTATTAATGACAAGTATCTTGACTTATAAATTGTGTTGAGTTACAAATTCCTCATATTAAATTTCAGCGAAGGTAGAAGCCTTTGTATTTGACCGAGTAAAAGCCAAGGTTGTGAGTTCAAATTAAGCATTAACTCTGAAAATGATCTAGACTAGTATAGGAGCATCGACCCTAACTCATTCTCAAGGGAAGAGGGGAGAACAAAATACAATTTTGCCTGTAACCTTGGGGCTAGATGAAAGGAAAAAGGATAAGACTCAATGCACCAAGTTGCCAGGAGCATAATACTAGACTCTAACCAATAAATTTCAAGGACTTCTCCTTCCTCATTGAATTCTCATTTTAATCAAAGCACAAATAAAAATAAAAAAAATATTCTCAATCACACATATAAACATTGAATGATTTTAGTTAAATACATAAATTATCTCGTGAAACTTAAAATATCATTTCCTTTTATATAATATTTTCGCAACAACAAAAAAATTCAAATAAATGGAAAAAAATAAATTAAGAAAAAACCAACCAAACCAAAAAAAACTATGTAGAAAAATATCTGGCATCTGACATGAAATAAATATTAAGTACCATTCAAATGTAACCTTCACCAATAAATTATACTATCACATCCACATCAACCTGGAAATTTACGCCCAGACACTAAAACAGATTCAACCATAACTAGAAAATTTACGCCCTAAAAATTAAAACCAATTCAATGTCAAAACTTATGCCCTAAAAATTAAAACTAATTCAATGTCACCAGCCAACAATTTATTGCCTCACAACTGCCCTTGTGGACTTTACAAAGACTATTGAGAGGCACCCGCGATTAGAGGAAAAGACTTTGGGCTCTTAAATCCGGAGTTAGCGGCAATTGACAAAAAGTATTCGAACGCGGCTAACTTCACAACGTTCGCCGACTAATCTTACACGTCATCTCCACCTCATCCTCTTTTTTCTCAAAACGGTTCCAGACACCGTGTGAATACATCTCATTGACGGACAGGTATGATGAAGACCTCATTTTTGTGGACGACTTTTGGTGGTCCCAAAATAAACATTGTCCACGTCATATAAATTTCACAATCATATTCAGTTATTTATTTGGATTTCACTTTAAAAAAAGACGTTTGTCAATTCAATCTATTTTTTATTTTCTACTTTGGCCGGGTTGACGCGTGGCAATCGCGGTCTATTATTCTTTGGTTAGTTCCCATTTTAGCTCTTTTTTCAAAATGTACCGTGTGTGCAGGGTGGTTGTCACATGGGTAGAATCCCAATGCGACAAATTAAACCCCAAAAAAGGAGTGCACGTCATGATTGTGTTAAAAAAAACTTAATTGTCAAAATAAATAGATCACTTGTAACAAAAGAAAGGGGTATATACCAGCATATTTCTGAATGCGAAAAAAAGGCATTTTTTTCATTGAAATAACTATTTTATTTTATTCATTGAAATAAAAAAGTACATTTTTCTGCTCTGGTCTGATATTTCATCTTTGAACTGCGGGCATCAAGATATTCTGGATGTATGTACATAAATTCAGCTGTCTGAAAGTGACATTATATGAAAAAAACTACTGCTGATCAAAATTTTCATTTAACTATCCTTAAGTAATGTATATACTGAAAAAACTATCTTTCAGTGGAGAAAATGTTACCATAAATCTTCAAAAAGGAATTAGAAAGACGTGTGAGCAGAGGGAAAGGGTTGGAATTTCAAAAAGACTTGCCGGTCAAATTTGATATTTTTTACAGTTTTTAATTTGATTTTATAATTTCAACCTAGAATTTTGACGGTTTTGTAATTTTTCTTGACAAGTAAATCATCCCATGACAAGCAATTTTTCCATAAACACGGCCAATTTGCATACAGTCTTTTTGTTCATCTTCTTACTACATCCATGCTGCGCCATGTATGTTTTAATTATCTGTAAATGCCGTGGGTTTTATGCTTGCCATGCTCACGGTTTAATATATAAACCGGAATTATCTAATGATCTTCCACAGCAATATAAATATATGAATTTTCTACTTAAAAAATTCCCATGACAGGCAATTTGCCCGTCAAATTCTAACCCGGGAAGGAATTACTAATGCCTGCAGATCAGATAATCTTCCGATCCGATAATAAATATCCTCTTTGATTAGGAAAACTGTAGGATGAGTCTCTCCATTCACCTGCTGGAAGTTGTCAGTTAAATCTAATTGTTTAATGGACATGTGGTAGGTATTTTGGAATTGACAGCCCTCAAGTTCTTTAATTAAAATATGCTTAGGATCCAATTAAAATATGCTCAGGATCTGTAATATACCCAGGAATTAACCTACGTGGAATATATATATATATATTTTTTTAAATAGACATATCCCATATCACCCTTGCATGTTTATGAATGCAAACGTTTCCACTTTAATACTACCTACGTGCAGGCATTACAATGGAAATGGCTATGAATAAAAATATCTTGTCATTTATGAGTGCATTTGGAAATATTAAGCGGAGGGTAGAGTATTATTTGCCGGATTTAATGCCGGTAAAGCTGTTCTTTACACTTGGTTTTGACATTTATTTTTGTTAGTTTGTTCTCGGGCTCCTTCCTGCATCGACGGTGTGGAAGCAAGGTAGCCCATCTGAGGGCGAAGCTAGCTCAATACGCATCTACCGAGTTAATCGTTCTATTGTTGTTTCCAAAAGCATTGTCCTCAGCCTTGCTACAGCTCCATCCTCCTTCTTGGCGCCGAACACGCTCAAAACCTCTTCTTGGCGATGGATGGTTATGGCTCTGATGCTTTGCCAAATTCTGGATCGATTTGGCCCTGGTTTTTAACAGCAGTTGCCTTGTGGTAAGAATTCACTAGGTTGTCTTTACGTTTTTCTTGGATTTTTCCACACCCTTTACTGTTTTCCTTTGTTTTCTGTTCGGCCCATAATTCTAACATGCTTCAGGCTTGTCTTTGTTTCTGTAGATGAGGAATATGGGTCTTTCTCTAGCAAGAGATGCATGGGTGCGGGTGGCGCTGCTCAGCTACCGGGTCCTATCCTCTCAGTGCTCGGCTAACAGGTATGTTCCTATGAATTTTCCGCATTCTATTTGTTACTTAATCGTTCTATTGCAAGAAATGAAGGGGTTCTTTGTATGGAATGAAGGGTTCTTTTCTTTCGGTTAGTGATGGCCTTCTGGGCCAGCGCCTTACGGATTCTCTATTTTGCCTATTACACAGAGTTTTGGCAGGATTTGAGCCTGGCAGGTTTGTCCAACTCCGATAAGGATTGGGAATCCATCCCTCGAAAGGGTTTTTGAACTGTTAACCATATTTTTTGACGAGCACTCGAGCTCTCTTAAACATTTGCTATGTAATTGATCCACCATTGAATAGTCTATTCGGGTATTTCCCTTGGTGAATATTTTGTGGCTCCCTACGGTTTTCAAGACTAACAATGCACATTATATTTATATATGCTCCAGTTCTTCCACTGTTGGTCTGGGTCTTTACGACCTGGGTTTTGTTTGTTGAGGGATGAGCGCCTTCCCTGTGACGCATTACTATATTCCTTGATATTATTAGTATATTAACCCTCGTTAGGGTTCATGAGTTGTTGAATTATGATTTTTATGACTGTGACAGTGCATTTTTGGTTTATTATATATATATTGTTGTTCTGAACATTCCTCAATTTGCCAGCGGGCTTTTCATTTCATAATGTATGGTACACGACATATTGCTCATCGCATGATGGAAAATAGTTTATGCTTAGCAGGTTTATGTGTTTTTGACAATGATTATAACTCTGGCTCTTCTCACTACTAGATTCTTGTTCGTATATCCTATAGGATTATTACCTGAATTCGCTTCTCAGAGCCCAATTTTATACTTTCATGCATTCTCTCTGATTTACTCATTCCTGTATGGTTTTGAGGTTTTCAAGATTGCCCTTCTATCATTATACAAGTATATTTGTGTATTTGCGTTGTTGTCTTATAGTATTTTATCTTCATGCTATTAGGAGCAATTAGACTCTAGTCTTGAAGTCTGCATACCCTCACGGTTGCGACTTTGCTCCTCAAAGTTCTTTATAAAGTTTAAATGTATTCTTCACTCCACGAATGTTTTTCCGGGGTTCTAATTTTAAATGTTAAACTTTTCTGCGTTTCTTTGTAATAAGGCATGTGAAGAGAATAGAGAAAGAACCCGGTTGGTCTTTCTCTTGCTCATGGAATGTATTTCGTTTTGCTAAAATGACAATCTTTTGAAGACTCTGAATCCATGGTGAGTCTTTGACCTTCAAATTCCACCATGGTCGGCTGGTACTCCGCCTGACGATCCTCCAGAGCAGCATTAATCTTCGGTAGACTCCGTCCTACATCACCAATCGTAGAAGCTTCATAGACTTGGGAAACTTGTTCGGTTCCTTTTCGTTGAGGGCAGTTTTTAACGTAATGGGGTCCACCACAGCCCCAACATTGCACTGGAGGCCTTGCTGTCCCTTCGTTGTCTATTTTTTCGGGTTGTTCATTGGTTCGGGACTCAATGGGGGGCTTCAATTGGAGTGATTTCTTCTGTATGCTTCTGTTGTTTTGTCCCTTGGGAAACCCTTTGTTACCACCACCTCGATTACCCTTAGTATTTCCAGTCAGCTTGCTGCCTTTTTTGTCGACCCATTTCTTGCCTAGGATTTCTCCCTTCTACTTACCTTGCTGGTAGCAAATCTGGGCTTTACGTATGGCCTCATCCATCGTCTTTGGGTCGTTGAATTTGATTCTTTCCCTCATGCTCAAAGGTAAAACACTGACGAACCTCTGTACCTTAGCCTTTTCCTCCCGAATATAAGGCACATAATGGAGTAATGAAGTAAAACGAGTGATGAATTCGTCCATAGTTTACTGTCCCAATCGCAGGTCATGGAACTCTCTTGCCTTTTCGTCATAGAAGCGTTCTGTCAGGTATCTTTCTTTAAAGTATTTTTGAAAATTGTCCCAAGTGATAGTCTGTTCACTCACTCCTCTTACCATCTTAACTTCTTCCCACCACAGGGTGGCTTTCCCCTGTAATTGGAAAATGGCCAACCTTGCCTTAAGATTGTGATCATAATCATACAACTGGAAATATTTTTTCATATTAATCAACTATGCCTCAGTTGCCTCCTCATGTTCTCTGTCAAAGTGTGGCGGTTTGATCTTGCGGAATTCCCCTTGCAATTCTATCTGTTGCCTTTTTGATGTCTATTGTTCGGAGGCATTATCAGATCGTTCCTCATCCCTTCCTTCTGACTCTTCGTGTTCTGTGTTTTGATTCTGTTCCCCTAACATCCTTTGTTGCTCAGCACTGGGATTCAGTGGTTGTTGATTTTGCTTGTCAGATAGGCTCTTTATAATTCTCTCCTATTCCATTGTTAACCTTGCGTTATCCTCCTGCAATCGGGCCATTTCATTTTTCAATTCCTGCACTGTCTCCAAAATTACAAGGTTTGTATTGCGAGCCTCCTCTCCAAGCTGTACCCATAATTCAGGGTTATTCTCTGCAGGTCCTTGACCCACTACAAACTTATGTGACGCGCTGTCTGCTCTCCTCATATTGTCAATCTTTCTCTTGTACTTAAACATAAAAATTCACAGATGAGTAGTCACACATAAAAAAAAAATAATAAAATAAAATAAAATAAATAAATAAATTTAACTGCTCCTTAGAGATGGAAATAAATTATATTCAATCTGTCTATCAGTTCCAATTCCCAGAGGCCACAGTTTTTGATACTGGGCTCTGATACCACTTGTAATATACCCAGGAATTAACCTACGTGCAATATTTTTTTTTTTTTACAAATAGACATATCCCATACCACTCTTGCATGCTTCTGAATGCAAACGTTTCAACTTTAATACTACCTACGCGTAGGCATCACAATGGAAATGGCTATGAATAAAAATATCTTGTCATTTATGAGTGCATTTGGAAATATCCCGCGGAGGGCAAAGTATTATCTGCCGGATTTAATGTTGGTAAAGCTGCTCCTTACACCTGGCCTTGGCATTTACTTATGCTGGCTCGTTCACATGATGAGGGTATGATCTATGTACCCTCTGCTTCCGCACCCTCGGGCTCCTCCCCGCATTGATGGTGTGGAAGCAAGGTAGCCCATACGAGGGCGAAGCTGGCTTGATACACATCTACCTAGTTAATCGTTCCATTGATGTTTCCAAAAGAATTTGTCCTCGGCCTTGCTACAACTCCATCCTCCTTCCTGGCGCCGAACATGCTCAAAACCTCTTCTTAACGATGAATGGTTATGGCTCTAATGCTTTTCCAGGTTCCGGATCGATTTGGCCCTGGTTTTTAACAACAGCTGCCTTGTGGTAAGAATTCACTAGGCCGTCTTTACGTTTTTCTTGGATTTTTCCACACCCTTTACTGTTTTCCTTTGTTTTTTGTTCGGCCTGTAGTTCTAACATGCTTCAAGCTTGTCTTTGTTTCTATGGATGAGGAATATGGGTCTTTCTCTAGCAAGAGATGCATGGGTGCGGGTGGAGCTGCTCAGCTACCAGGTCATATCCTCTAAGTGCTCGGCTCACAAGTATGTCCCTACAAATTTTCTGTATTCTATTTGTTAATTAATTGTTCTACTCCAAGAAATGAAGGGGTTCTTTGTATGGAATGAAGGATTCTTTTCTTTCGGTTAGTGATGGCCTTCTGGCCCAGCCCCTTACGGATTCTCTATTTTGCCTATTACACAGAGTTTTGGCAGGATTTGAGCCTGGTAGGTTTGCCCAGCTCCGATAAGGACTGGGAATCCATCCCTCGAAAAGGTTTTTTTACTGTTAACCATATTTTTTGACGAGCCCTCGAGCTCTCTTAAACATTTTCTATGTAATTTATCCACCGTTGAATAGTCTATTCGGGTTATTTCCCTTGGTGAATATTTTGTGGCTCCCTACGGTTTTCAAGACTGACCATGCACATTATATTTATATATGCTCTAGTTTTTCTACTGCTGGTCTGGGTCTTTATGACCTAAGTTCTGTTGGTTGAGGGATGAGCGCCTTCCCTGCGCCACATTACCATATTCCTTGATATTCTTAATATATTAACCCTCGTTAGGGTTCATGAGTTGTTGAATTATGATTTTTATGACTGTGACAGTGCATTTTTGGTAAATACATATATAATGTTGTTCTGAACATTCCTCAGTTTGCCAGCAAGCTTTTCATTTCATAATGTATGGTACACGGCGTATTGCTCATCACATGATGGAAAAGAGTTTATGCTTAACATGTTTATGTGTTTTTGACAATGATTATAAGTCTGGCTCTTCTCACTACTAGATTCTTGTCCGTATATCCTACAGGATTATTACCTTAATTCGCTCCTTAGAGCCCAATTTTATACTTTCATGCATTCTCTCTGATTTACTCGTTCCCGTATGGTGCCGAGGTTTTCAAGATTTCCCTTCTGTCGTTATACAAGTATATTTGTGTATTTGCATTGCTATCTTATATTATTTTATCTGCATGCTATTAGGAGCAATTAGACTCTGGTCTTGAAGTTTGCATACCCTCGCGGTTGCGACTTTGCTCCTCAGAGTTCTTTATAAAGTCTAAATGTATTCTTCACTCCACGAATGTTTTTCCGGGGTTCTAATTTTAAATGTTAAACTTTTATGTGTTTCTTTGTAATAAGGCATGTGAAGAGAATAGAGAAAGAACCCGGTTGGTCTTTTTGTTGCTTATGGAATGTATTTCGTTTTGCTAAAATGACAATCTTTTGAAGACTCTGAATCTATGGTGAGTCTCTGAGTTTTCTGTTTTTCCATTATTTCTATAATCTCTAAAAAAGATTTCCCAGCAGACCAGTCATGCATTTAACTCCCAGTTTTTTTTTTTTTTTTGAAGGAAAAAGATTCAAACTCTTCACAAACAACTAAACTCTTGCATCAGTAAAGGTTTCTTTAGGAGGACAATCTTACCTCTGCTCAGTTTCTCGTCCTAGTTCTCTGTAAGAAAATTCTCCCACTCCCCTTTCACAATATAAAGAGGAAAAAAAATGACATTATAAAGCTTCCAAAATAGTCCCAACCCAGGGGTTTCTTACGTACCTGGAGTTCTCTAGCTGAAAAGTCGTTCCTGATAGTCACCTGAATCAGGGTCTGCTATCTTTCAAACCACCCGACCATGAGATTTGTTCTTCAAGACCAGAATCTCCCCCCTTGCTTCTTGCTAGACCACAGTCTTCCACAAGTTGCTCGTATAGCGAGCAGGGCTATCTAGTCATCACCAGACTTAGCCACTTTTATTTCCTTATTGGATTCTTTTTCCTTTCTCTGCCTGTCTCTACAGCGCAAATTTTTCCCTCCCCCCTCTCCTTTTTTCTGGAAACTCTTCTAGTTAGGGGAGGTAGTTAGGGTTGCTTCCACAGCGACTGTCTTTTTCACCTCAAGAGGACAACTTCCTCCTTGAGAATCACCCTCCTTTAAGGAAACACTTCTTACATCTCATAATGAAAACAAATTATATTTAAATTTTAAACAGATAATAATAACAGGTTCAGTTTATATTTACCACAGTAAATCAAATATTTACATTTTTATCCCAGGGCATTACACGATCCAATGAGAGTGTACTTTTTGATAACATGTTAGTATATTTGTTAAATTCTCTGTAAATATGTTGAAATTTGATCTCCAAAGAGTAACCTCTTATTTTTTTGATTATGTGTTTTTAAGCTGCCAAGTTTAAAACTTGTAATTGTGCTGCACTGGTTAACCAATCTGCGGGGTTGAAAGGATTTGTAGCCCTCGGCCCTCGGCACTCTTCCGATCTGCGATATCCTCGGTACTCTTCCGATCTGCGATATCACTCTTCACCATCTGCGGTGAAAATTCCATATCACTCTTCCGATCTGCGGTGTTGAAAGGATCTGCCCCCCTCGGCACTCTTCGTTGATTTCTGCGGCACTCTTCATGGTTGTAAGTTGCTGAGGAATGTCTAAAAACACGAGTGTTGTTGGTGTATATTTAACAAGATTATACTCTTCCGATCGGCGGTATTGAAAGGATCTGCAGCCCTCGGCACTCTTCCGATCTGCGGCCCTCGGCACTCTTCGTTGATCTCTTTTTATTTTATTCTGCGGCACTCTTCATGGTTGTAAGTTGATGAGGAATGTCTAAAAACACGAGAGTGCTGTTGGTGTATATTTAACAAGATTGTAGTTTATTTTATTCATATCGGCACTCTTCCGATCGGCGGTGTTTGAAAGGATCTGTGGCCCTCGGCACTCTTCGTTGATCTCTTTTTATTTTATTCTGCGGCACTCTTCCGAGGTTCTGCGGCACTCTTCCGATCTGCGGCCCTCGAAAAGATCTTCGCATTTTTTTTCGATCTGCGGCACTCCAAAATTTCATTGGGTCACATCTCTTCTGTTGTTGAGTGGGACGTTCGTATTTCTTCAGATCTGTGGTTTGGCTTTAGATCTAGTGCAAATCTGCGTAAAATATGGCTCCGAGCTTCGCAAAAATAACTGGTGGCTCATTCGCCTCTGGAGGGCAATCTCCTGCCCATATCGTGAGTGAAGCCCCAGCTCCCACTATCCAAGTGGTCCAGGACTCACTCGATGAAGCTTTGAAGTTCTCCGAAAGTGCCCTGATTTGCCGGTTCAATGGTTTTTGGCCGCAGCTGACAGCACTCCACAATTGGATCTCGGAGGTATGGAAGCCTATCATTTCTGATGAAATTAATATCTACCCCTGTGCTAGAGGTTTCTTTATAGTAGATTTTGAAAATCCTGAAAGCAGAAAATGTATTCTAGATTCCGGCCCTTGGTTTTGGGAAAAATCAGGGCTATTCATGAAGCCATGGAACCCATCATTCGATCCCTCTACAGCAGTGATAACCTCAGCACCAGTTTGGGTGAGATTGCCAAGCCTACCCTTGCATCTCTGGAATCTCTCCTCGCTAAAAGCCATCGGAAATGCAATTGGGAAATTTTACTGCAGGTGCCCAGAAACAGAGGAATATGCCAGAACCACCTATGCACGCATCTGTGTGGAAATGGATTTCAGCATCGGATTCCCAGCTGAAATAAACCTAACAAGTAAAGACTATGTGTGGAACCAGAAGCTTGATTATGAAAGTGTCCTCTTCAGATGTCGATCGTGCTTTGAGACGGGGCATCTAGCCAAAAATTGCCCAAAAGCCTCTCAGAAAAATTTTGCTAGAAAAAACCACCACAGATCTACATGGTGGGAAGGAGCACAAAAAGAACACTACACTGTCATCAAAGAAGAATATTCTAGCAAAAACTCTGAGTTACAAGAAATCAAGGAAGAAGGAAACAACTCTCAAAGAAAGCAAGGAGAAAGCCCGCCCCAACAAATCAATAGTTATGAAGATTTGAGAAAATAAATCTTCATTTAACAGCAAAGCAGATCTCCTAAACCAAACTTCTCCGACTATAGATCGCGAAGCTAAGACACCAATGTCCCAAGAACCAGAAGAGATGGAGGAGATGCAAGACAAAGGAAGTTGGAAGACCGTAGAGAAAAGAAAGAAAGCTACAACACCAATATTGCCAAGAAAGACAAGGAGCCAGACAAGTAAAAATTAAGAAAATTGTAGGTCCGATAGACCAATTTGGTCTTAGTGGACGTTAACCATCATCATCATCATCACGAAGGAATATTCCCATTATAACTAATTTAATTTCTCTATTTACATATTTTTACATTTGCCCAATCCCAGAGGATTAGGTATCTAACATCCCCCCCCCCCCCAAACTAAATTGTGAATGTAAATGTCCCATTAGAGAATTTAAATTATCTTTCTTGGGTTTGTCATACTAATTATGCAATAATTTTGGCCAATGAACCTCGATTTTGATTCTATCAAATGTTGTGTGTAGTTTCCATGCTAGGAAGGTAACTCCCAATTATATTTTTCATTAATGTGAACATCATTATATACATGAAGAGCGATGACCTTTGGGATTTAGATACGAAGGTATATTCCTATTCTAACTATTTTAATTTCTCTATTTACATATTTTTACATTCGCCCAATCCGAGAGGATTAGGTGTCTAACACCCCCCTCCCAACTAAATTATGCATGTAAATGTCCCATTAGAGAATTTAAATTATATTTATTGGGTTTTTCATACTAATTGTGCAATAAATTTGGCAGATGAACCTGGATTTTGATTCTATCAAATGTTTTGTAGTTGCCATGCCAGGAAGGTAACTCCCAATTATATTATTCGTTAATGCGAGCATCATTATATACATGAAGAAGGGTGACCTTTGGGATTCAGATACGAAGGCATATTCCCATTCTAACTATTTTAATTGATCTATTTACATATTTTTACATTCGCCCAATCTCAGAGGATTAGGTGTCAAAATTCCCCCCCCCCTTCCCCCCCCTTTAATCTGTAGGGGTGTTTTTGAGTTCATGCATCATTTTAAAATTTTCAAACTTTTCTCTTCCAAGTGCTCTCATGAAGATGTTTGCAATTTTCTCATTTGTGGAACAATGTTGTAAATGAATAGTCTTTGCCTCTACATGATGTCAAATAAAATGATACTTTGTCTTGATATGTTTGGTTCAATCATGGAATTTGGGATTCCTGGCTAATTTAATTGTAGAAGTATTTTCGATCAAAAGATGAGTAGAGTTCAGTTTTTTCTCATGAAAATATTCAAGGATTTTCCTGAGCCACACAATCTCCTTGTTTGCTTCTACAATTGCCACAGATTCTTCCTCTATGGTAGAATCTATTGGAACTGACTATTTGTGTGACCTTTAGAGACAACTCCTAATCCAAGACTCATAACATAGCTTCAAACTCCATTTTCCTTATCTGCATCAAATTTTGAATCAGAATATCCAATCAAGCTGAATTCATCCACCTATAAATATTTGAGTCCAAATCCTTGAGATCGTTTCAAGTAATTTAAAACTCTTTTTGTAGTAGACCAATTTCCTTCACAAGACTTTTGCATAAACCTAGAAAGGATTCCAAAAACAAATGAAATATACGGTCTGGTAACAGTGAGGTAGATAAGACTTACCATAATTCATTTGCACTTAGTTTCATCCTCAAATTCATTTCCTTCGTTAGATGTGAGCTTCAAATTTTGTTCCATTGGAGTGGACAAAGTATTGCATTCGACCATGCCAAATTTTTTCAATAATTCTCCAATGTACTTCATTTGAGAGAGAAATATATAACGTAGATGTTGGGTAATATCAATGCCAAATTGATTGTTGTAATAGCTTCAACAACTCTCAGAGGATTGGCGGTGGTTCGAATTTGGAGCTCCCGCTCGTTCGCCGACTGGTTCTGCACCCTCCAGGCCCCTGCCTGGCAGCTCCGCTGCTAGGTTTGTCTCCTCTGCGCCCCTCCTGGGCTTCTCTCCACCTTCCATTTCCCCTCAGGCCTCCTGCCCGGCCCCAACTCTAGGGCCCATCCCTGCAGCCTTCGTTTTCTCCCTAGATCGACTGCGCTCTAGCTCTCCTTCGCTCCAATGGCTGGGACTGATCCCCCACCCCCAGACCTGGAAGACTATGAGAAACTGTTCACATCTCTTATCCGTGAGAATGTAGCAAAAAGAATCTGTCCATCCACGACAAAGTTCATCAAGAAACTTGATGAAATCCTTGAAGTTTCCCTCCCCCCTACCCTCTCGAGGAAGACAACAATCGCTTTAGCCGAAAGAGGCCTTGTAGGCCAGTTCACTGGCCTCTAGCCTTCACCGAGATCAGTCCAAAAATGGGTGGAACGCAACTGGAATGCGATTATACAAGGAAAAATAGCTATCAGATTCTGTGGAAGAGGCTTTTACACCTTTTTGTTCGAATCAAAAGAGGACAGGAACCTTATCTTTAGAAATGGCCCCTATTTTATGGACTCAAGAGGCCTCTATCTGAATAGATGGTCTCCCGACTTCGATCCAGAAATGGACATCCCAAATGTAGTCCCAGTTTGGGTTCGCCTACCCCATCTGTCGCTCCACTGCTGGGGAGATGAATCAGTAAAGGCCATTGGGAACGCAGTCGGCAAATACATTGATAGATCTGATCCAAAGGAGAATATGCACGCTTGTGCAAGGATATGCATTGAAGTCGATCTCGGGAAAAGCCTGCCGGAAGCCAGCAAGATCAAGGTAGATCAATGGACACACATCCAACAACTAGACTACGAGCAGCTATCCTTCAAATGCAAGGTATGTCACGAATATGGACATTTCGCAAATAGATGTAGCAAGTTAAAAATAAATGAGTCTAATGGAAATGCCGAAATCTCTGAAGGCTCTTGGGAGCAAGTAAAAAAGAAAAAATCTACCCCCTCTCAAGGTCCTAGCTCCAAGCCTCTCTCGGAAAATCCTATTGCTCCTCCTCCCCCTTCCATTTCAGCCCCTCCTTTCCCCTCATCCTCCAACCCTTTTGAATCTCTGTCATCTGAAGATCCCATATCTCCCCCCTCATCTCCCCGAGACACTACCCCCGGAGTCATCACCTCCCCCTCGCTACCCCCACCCTCTCCCCCCCAACCATTGAGCGAACCCTCACCAGAAACGAATTGAAAGAAGCTAGCCTCCCCTCTGACCCCCCGAGAAAAGCAGGCAGGAAGTCAAACAAAGAAAGTAGAGATGAAACAACAGCGAAAGAAATGGCCACTGGAACTCAGCAACCAATGGACACATACCTAGACAAGCAAAAGGAAGTGGGGAAAAGACAAAGGAGACGAGCGGGACTCACTCAAAAATTGGTAAATGATGATTTTGGTCTCTTGGAATTGCAGGGGGATGGGCTCCTACTTAAAAGCAAATGCAATCCAGGATATAATTAATCAGGAGCAGCCAGACCTTCTCCTCATCCAGGAGACCAAAATATTTGAACAAGGCTTCCAAAATCATATCAAAAGATACAAAAGCTTCACAGGTATAGTAATCAGTGGAGCAGGTGCCTCAGGAGGTATAGGAACTCTATGGAACAAGAACATATGGTACCTCACCAATCAAAATTCTTGCAATTGATGGGTAAGAACATACCTTAAAAACAAAGTCCCAAAAGAAGATTACACTATCTACAACATCTACGCCCCGAATCACTACAGGGACAAAGCTCTTTGCTGGGATTCAATAACTTCAGATTTACAGTCCGCTCAAGATAGGAACATTTGCTTGGGAGGAGATCTGAACCTAATAAGGAATGTTGAGGAAAAACTAGGCGGGAACTTCCTCGTGGACCCTTCAAGAGATCCTCTGGAAACAATAATCCAGAACCATAATCTTATTGACATTCCTCCTCATACGGGAAATTTACGTGGAGCAACAAAAGAATTGGCATCCACAACATTAAAGAGAGATTAGACAGAATCCTTGTACATGAAAGAATAGTCGCAGGCTTTTCCTCAACCAAAAATAAAATTATCTAAGCCTCTGCCTCAAACCATAAGCTTGTGGTCATGACTCTTGACAAGGGAAGAAATATGGGGCTTCTCCCCTTCAAATACAATAAATCTTGGGACTTTAAAGAAAACTTCTGCAAACTTATTCAAGACCAGTGGGCTAAGGAAGTCATTGGCTTGCCCCACTACATTTGGGAAACTAAATTAAAGTCTCTTAGAACATCCATAAAACAGTGGGCAAGAGCTAAGGCAGCAATGGAAAATAAAAAAAGAGTGGATCTTCATAAGTAGTTGGATCAATGGAACCAAGAAAAAGAGAACATCCAATACACAAAGGAAGATCAAACACAAGAAAACGAAATGTACAGGGAACTTTACAGACAAAATAGAGTGGAGGAAGAAGAACAATGACAGAAATCAAGGTGTATCTGGCTTAGGGCTGGAGATAGAAACACCTCCTTCTTCCACAACAACATAAAGCTCAGACGTGCCGGAAACCAAATCGACAAAATATTGGCAGAGGGGAAAGAGATCAGCGATCAAGAAGGAATCAAAGAGGCAGCACTCAGACATTTTCAATCTCTATTATCAGCAGCCCCTCAGTCTTCGGACAACATGGATTTCCTTTGACCAGTCGAGAGTAAAATTTATGATCTGCAAAATAGAGAATTGGACCAGGATGTTTTAGAGGAGGAAATCAGGTTGGCGGCCTTCAGCATGCAGCCGAACAAGGCCCCGAGTCCCGACGGTTTCACTGTCGCCTTCTACAGAAATCATTGGGACACAATAAAAAAAGATTATGTAAGGATGGTAAAAAATGTTTTCAAAAAACACAAGATGGGGGAAAATACTAAATCCTCACACCTTGCCCTCATCCCCAAGGACCTTAATCCCCTCTCCTTTGACCGTTTTAGGCCTATTTCTCTATGCAATGTCTCTTACAAGATAGTCACTAAAATCCTAGCCAACAGGCTTAAAAAGCTCCTTCCCTACCTCATTTCAGAGAACCAAGGTGGATTTGTCCCCCATAGACAAATCACGGACAACGTCATTTTGATACAAGAAGAAATTCACAGTAGCATCAACAGAAAAGAAAGAGGCATGATCATCAAATTAGACATGGAAAATGCCTTTGACAGGGTTGACCACCACTTCCTGACAGAAGTCCTCAGAAAATTTGGGATCTCCAACAAATTCATAAGCATCATCATGGAGTGCATCTCTAACCCCAGGACTGCCCCCCTGATCAATGGTCGACTGAGCAGCTACTTCAGAAGCTCTAGGGGACTGAGGCAAGGTTGTCCTCTCTCTCCTTTCTTATACATCATAATGGCGGAAACCTTGAGCATCCATTTGGAAAAACTTCGCAAGCAAAAGGAGATCACAGGGATTAGTATAGAAAGAGGGACTAAAGAAATCAATTATTTTCTCTTTGCGGATGACACCCTTCTAATCGGGGGAGCCTCAAGTTTGATGGCAAAAAGATTCAAGAAAACTCTGGACTCATTCCTAGCAGCTTCAGGGGGAAAGCTAAACAATAAAAAATGTAAGATATACACCTAGAATGTCTCTTTTCAAATCATGCAAGGAATATCCTCAATTCTGGACATCCCAGTGCAAATAAATTGGAGCTACTTCTCATATTTGGGTCTGTCCTTAGCAAAAGAAACAGTCAAGTCCGAAATTTGGGTAAAGGACATAGAAAAAATGAGAGGAAGCCTTCAAAGCTGGGGGCTGTCTTGGCTTAATTTGGCTGGCAGATCTACCCTCATCAAGGCTATTCTTTCCGCCCTTCCCATCTACCAATATGCAGTAACCTTGGCTCCTGCCAGCACCCATAAGCATATGGAACTAATTATGAGAAGCTTCCTCTGGCAGGGAGGGAAGCAAGATTCAAAAAAATTCAGCCTTGTCAGATGGGACCAAGTTATCCTTCCATTCGAAAAAGGAGGCCTAGCCATCAAAATCCCAAGTCTTTCCAATAGAGTTATGGGATTCAAATTGATCTGGAGAATGCTTATAGGAAAAGGCTCCTGGTCGGTGGAGGTTATGAAAAGAAAGTATCTCAACGGTTCGAACTCTAATGTCCTCTCTAAAACAATTGTTGAAAGACTGTGTACTCCTGTATGGAAGCTCATAAAAAAAGTCCTCCCTCAATTCAGAAACCACATCTCAAAAGTGCTTGGCAATGGAAAGGAAATAAATATTTGGTCAGATAGAATCATGGGAGGAAAGCCAAGAAACCTACTCCAGAACTTCAAACCCCTGCAAACTTGGATGGAAGCAAAAAACTTGACCTCTCTATATGACATTTCCCTATGGGATCATAACAATTGGCATGATTAGAAGGGCCTCCCTCTCCCAAATGATCTCAGGGATCTTTGGACCGACCTTAAGACCTCTCTCTCAGGATCTGCCCCCACAAACAAAGTGGCTGATGACAGGTACATATGTGACCCTAGCGGAGGAAACTTCACAGTCAAAGAGGGGTATAAACTTCTTCAGGCAAACACAGCAATAGGCAAATGGAACCTCTATACCGTAGTGTGGAAATCAGAGTGCTTGCCAAAGATCAAGTTCTTTAACTGGACCCTTCTTAAAGGCATGATTCTCACTACCGAGAACCTCAAAAAAAGAGGTATACTTGGCCCCTCAATCTACTGCCTATGTCGTGCTGAGGAGGAAAGCAGCCAACACCTCTTTTTCGACTGCCCTTTTGCCCAAAGCTGCTGGAACCAACTTATCAGTCCTCTGAAAATAGGAGAGACCTTTGACCAGCGGCCCTCTTTACAAAGAAATTGGGAGAAATGCTATCCTTATTCTAAGAAAAATAAGACCCCTATCATTCGCTTGTGGAAATGCATCCCCTCAGCGCTTAGCTGGAAAATCTGGCTCACTCGGAACAACTGTATTTTCAACAACCAGAAGCCAAATCCAGCGCACACCTTGGCAAAAAATATGGCTCTTATCTCGGAGACAATAAGTGCCAACTCTGTCTCTCAACTAGATCGATCCAGTTGGCACAAAGTTGAGAATCACTGGTTCAACAAATTTTGTCTTAATTATGACAAGAACAAGCAATCCCACTTCAAAGCAGACAAGAGAAGGAATAACTGGAAACTTAGAGGTACCAAGGAGGAAATAAGTCAATGGACTCTAGCTCAAAACCGAATCACTCTCCAGTTTGATGGAGCCTCTAAAAATAACCCAGGGAAAGCTGGGGCAGGGGGAATTATAAAGGATCAGCATGGCAAAGCTCTTATAACATTCGAATGGGGCCTGGGTCAAATTTCAAACAACATGGTCAGGGCTCACAGCCTTCTCTTAGGCACAACCATTCTGAAACAGATGAGAATTCAGAACCCAATCATCCTAGGAGACTCGGCAATTGTAATCGCAGCTATGGCTACAGGGGGAGAGTTCAAAAAAGTGGCTCTCAGTAATCTAAAACTAAGGATCATGGACAACATCAGTCATTTGGGGGATGCCGCCTTCAGGCACGTCCTGAGGGACAACAATACAGAAGCTGACTCTTTCGCCACCAGGGCAACCAACAGACCTACTGGACAAGTCAGAGAAAACGACACCACCTATGACAAGCCAATCCCGTAGCTGGTTCCACCATTATCCAAAATCTCTGAATATCGGTCACCTCAGTAATCATACTATTCCTCCTGCTCTTTTTCCTAAGCTTGTCAAACCGCCTGCAGCCTTCATCCTCTCTGACACCGACCCCCTCATCACTTTGAATGATGCAAAAGATATCTTTGTTGACAAAATGAACAGGTACAGGCCCAAGATTTCTCAGAATCCTAGTGACATCTCCAAGCATAAGTTAGGCGTATGTCGCATCAAAATCTTCACCGACTACAAAAAAAATCCAAGGCCCGATCTCAAGACCAGCCAAATACTTGAGTATCTCTCGATAGACCCGACTGATCAGCCTCTCATCCTGCTATATATGCTTCAGAGATCCTCATTTTTCACTCAACTCAGAGCTACAACTCCTCAAGATCAAAAGAGCAAAGGCACGACTCACTTCAGAAAGTCTCTGGAGCTTCTCAGTACCAGAGGTTGCATTTCGTCCAGCTTTGACAGGAGGCTGCTTTCAACCATTTACAGTGGTAAATATTGTGTTCTTAAGGTTTTGTTATTTTTTCATGCTAACCAGAGCACTGTTTGCTTGGATCAGCGCCCTCCCCCTTCAGCGTTCTCCTGCCCTCCGGTTGCATCCACCCCGTTTCTCATCATTCCACTTTTCACTTCCCACATCGTGGTTTTTGATCCTTCCCAGAACTGCGCCCACTGCCAGTTCTCTCTTTCATATTTTCCCCTTCCCCCTCCTTCCTTCTTCTCCCCCTGTTTCTCCCCTCTGCATCACTTCCTCAAAGCTCCCCCCAAGAGAGGTCCTGAAATGGCCGAGAATCCAGAAGACCGTGATCCAGCTGTGAACCCCTTGGAGCGTGTTATCACCAACAGTAGCTGCACCTTATGCAAAGCTCATTGTTTCATGATAGCAAGATTCATTAAGCACTTCAACGAACTCAAGGAGGAATTCCAAGCTGATAGCAAATCAAAAAGAAAAAAGTTGGAGAAACAGAAAGCAGAGATCGAAGATCTCAAGGAAAAATGAAACTATATGGAGGAAGCAATTGCCCACATCAAATCAATAACACAGAGCATGCAAGCAGAGGCCTCGACAAGGGCCGGCGCAAAAAAGGAACCTCATCTCGATGATTCTGTCAACCAACAGTAGTAACTTGAACTATGTCTTGTAAATTTTGTTTTCTAGTAGGCTTGTTTGTACGGCAATATAGTCGTTATCTTTTTCAAACTGTATTTCACAAGTCCACCAACAAGGATTAAGGGTTTGTGTACCCATTTTGGATACTCCCCTCTCTACTTCCCCTATCATATGTAAAAGGACTTATTCCTTGAAGTTTTTATAATACATAAGTAACCGATCGTGTTAAAAAAAAAATATCAATGCCAAATAAGTAATGAAGGTTTCCAAAATATATTATCTCAAATCCTTTCTTCAATTATTTCTTCATGGATTCAATATAGTTTTCATTGTTCCCTATTATCAATAAATCATCTACATATACCACAAGATAGACAACAATTTTTCTAACTTTGTTGACAGATAAAGTTGCATCATCAACATTAAAGTGTTTGAAATTTAATTTTAGAAGATGCTCAATTAATTTTTCATACTATGCTCATAGTGCTTGTTTTAGGACATACAAGTATTTAATGAGTTTGCATGCTTTATGTTATTTTCAATTCACATCAAAATATGATAGATAAAATCATTTTCTTTCAAGTCTCCATTCAAGAAATAATTCTTTAAATCCATTTGATGGACTTCCCATCCATTATGAGCTACCAAGGTAAAGAGAGTCTAGATGGTGGCCCATTTTTTTATGGGGGAAAAGTTCCCTTCATAATTGACACCTTCTTTTGGTGCAAATACTTTTACCACAAGCCTTTATTTCTATTTTTCAAGTGATCCATTTCATTTATACTTGCTCTTGGAGACTGAATTGCATGAGATTGGTTTGAATCCAAATGGAGGGTCCACCAGCTTTCATGTTCCATTTTTTATAATGGCGTTGTACCCCTTCTACATTGTTTCTTTCCATTCATAATGAGAAGCAACTTATTTAAAGGAATTTGGCTCAAAATTAGTAGACAAATTTAATTCACAATCATAAGGAAGATCCATATCATTAATTGAATCAAAATCATCTACATCACCTCCATTTTATCTGGTATAAATTATAGTTCTTATCTTTCCAACCTCACAAGGATGAACATTTTCAGGTGTTTTAATGAGCCATTTTGGAGGACCTTTCTGATATGGTCCAGGATGCTCTATTGATTAAGATGGGTTTGCATCAAGATTTATCCTACCAATCCCTCAATCACATCACTCAAAGGGTCTTCCTAATGTAAATAAGTGGTCAGAGCTTCATGAGGGGAATTCAGTGCTTCCAAAGGAGAACATATATTGATCCAAGATAGGGACCCCCCTGAAGATTTGGAATCTCATTGGAAAATTTATGATAATTTTCTGCATTATTGAATCTATCCATACAATCAAGTTATCGCTCAATAGTATTGTCAGCCTTAGAATGCTCAATAAAAATCACATCTCTAGAAAATATAAACTTCTTATTTACCTCATCATAGAGACAATATGCTTTTGTGGTACCTAAATACCCCAAGAAGATGCACTTTTGATTCCTTGCATCAAGATTGCTTCTTTGTTCCTTAGGAATCAAGGCATAGCAAGTGGAACCAAATATCATGAGATGCCTTAGCTAAGGAATGTGTCCATACCACATTTCATAAGGAGTCTTGTTCTTGAGAGCATGAGATAGACATATTTTTTTTATATATATTGAACATAGAGCTACATCAGCCTAAAATATCAAATTTACATTTTTGAAAAACATCACTGAGTGAACCATATTTAACATAGTATGTTCATTCTTTTAGCTACACCATTTTGTTGAGGATTTTATTGCATAGTTGTTTGATGTAGAATCCCATGTTGGAAAATATAGTTTTCAAATTCATTAGAAATATAGTATTTTCTTGATAGTTTTCAAATTCATCATAAGTATATTTTTTTTCAATTATCAATATGAAGAGAGCTAATATGTGATTGTGCATCATTTTCAATCCATGCATGAAAGTTTTTGAAAGTTTCAAAATCTTTTGATTTACTTTTCAATAGGCATACCCAACACATTTTAGTGTAATCATCAATAAAAGTCATCATATATTATTTCCATTTGTAGAAGGAACAAACATAGGGCCACACAAATCAAAATGAATTGGTGCAAGCTTTTTATGTGCTCTAGAAGCATAATCATGAAATGGTTTTTTTTCCTAGGATAAAAGCATCACATTCCTTTAGTTTCCTTGGAATAGTTGGAAAACCAGGAACACCATTTATTTTCAACAAAAGAATATTGTCATTGTTAATATGTCCAAATCTTGCGTGCCAAAGAAGACTAGATGGAAATGTACCTTCACTACATTGAGAATTATATGCAGAGTTTTGTGCACGAGCATATGTTCCTTACAACTTAGTAGTGTTTCATCCTCTATTCCATTCATGAAAATCATGTTTTTTAATGCTTTCCTTATTTCTAATTTTCCATCAAACATATGTATGGAGTGTCCTTGCTAGTTAATGTGAACAAGGGACAACAAGTTTCTTCATGGTTCTAGAAGGTAGAGTACATCATGCAGAAAAAATTTAGGAAGTCCAGGAAATTTAAGCCCGATGGTGCCAAGTCTAGATGGATTGAGACTTGACTTGTCAACAAAGTAAATTTCTTTATGTACATTTTCACGTAGGTATTCAAATAAGTCTTTCCACAATGTCATATGGAAACTTGCATTTGTATCAAGCATCCATTTATCTTTCCAAGAAGCAAATTATGTATGAAATAAATCTTCAGTTACTCCAATATTGAAAGAAGATTTAGGTGTTTTACCTTTTGTTGGATCTGATGTTTTACCTTTGTCTTCTTTGTGTTATTTCTTGATTCTTTCCCAAAGGATTTTGCATGTGGATGCATTATGTCCATATATATTACAGTGAATATAATGGAGGTCATATTTTCCTCCTTGATGATGTTTGCGCCTCCTACCTCTATTGTTCTTCCTCCCATTTCCTCTTCTACCAACTCTTCCTCTAGAAGAATCTTGTGAATGATTATTCTCTTTTTTTCAAGGAATATTTATTCTTCAAGGGACTGATAATATATCTTCCTCTTCCTAAAATCCCTCTCTCATCATGCAAACTTCTCCATAAGAGTTTCAAAAGTAATGTCCTTGAATTGGGCACTAGTGTTATAGACATTTTTGGGCACTTCAACCCCAATCATAAATGTCCATAAACTGACGACTCCTAAGTCCCTAAAAGTGTTGCTTCACTGCCTAAAGGAACAAGGTCAACTGATTACATCATCTCCTAGAAGTTCTCCACTGAAAACTGCTCATAAATGGTCAAAACTGGACCATACTAAAAGCTCAATGCAGAGGATGTGATGCATATCACCTTCCCAGTGTACAAGGTGCGATGCATACTAATTTTATCCTCTATAGGGTGTGATTTTTGGGAATGGACAAATGGCAGGGACACAAATGCGAGGTGGAAGATCATGGAATCTTCTAGAAGCTTCCCCTCTGACACTTGCCTCTCTATTTTCGACCAGGGATGAGTAAGAGATCATCATTCTCCAAGTGGAAGCATGAACTATTAGAGAGAGGACACTAATCAAGATCCCAGAAGATGACTCACCTCTCTATAATCATCTATATATGGATCCCTCATCACAGAGATCCAGAGGCTGGAATTTTGTATCTTATAGAGAAGTGTTGTTGGTTTCTGGTGTACATTCATAGTGTTGGGTGATCTAAGCTTTGCTTGAGGTGAAGAAGGGCTTTCTAGCTGGAGGATGATGCTGGGTCAGAACATATGGTTGTAATCCTCTTGCTACCTTTCATCTTAATAAAGCTATTCAAGTTTTCCTCCCTATTCTTGTGTACTTGTTTATATATGCATTTGTATGGTTAACACACATCTGGTCCTATGTTATTTATGAATATAGATCTTTGTTCTTCGATAGTAGTATGTTCTTGTGATTCCACAGGTGCTCTTTGAAGCTGGGCAGATGAAGAAGGAAGTGGCGAAACTCTATCAAGAAGGAGAGGAAATCAAGCGCAAGACTAAGGTTGGTCTTCTTAGTTCTCCTCTTGTCTATTTTCATAAAGGAAAACGAAAGTAGACTTTACTTGTTTGTTTCTAAGATAGCCACCCATCTTAGTGGGAATAGCAGCATCCGAGTGGACACTATTCCACGTAACACTTGTTAGAGAGAATGGACTTAGGTAGACCATGTAGCCTAACAATCTCTGTAAAGAACAAGTGGGCCACGTGAGTGGCATCGCTGGTTTTTTTGCAAGGGATGAAATGTGCCATATTTGAAAACCGGTCTACTACTACCATCACCGAATCATAACCCCGTTGTCTCCTTGGTAGACCGAAGACGAAGCCCAAGCTGACTGAGTCCCACAGTCTACTTGGAATGGGCAATGGCATGTAGAGTCCTGTATTTTGACAATGACTTTTTGCCAACTAAAACACTTTACATCTGGTCACAAATCTCTGCACAACCCTCCATATTTTTGGCCAATAATAAAAATGGTTGAGCTGCTCTACTGTATTTTCTATGCCGAAATTTCCAGCTAGACCTCCACTATGCTTCTCCCGAATGATATTCTCTCTCATTGAGCAATTGGGAATGCATAACTGTCCCCCTCTAAACAATAACTTCTCCTGCAAATTATAGTCCAACCATGGACTATTATTTCTCAGCAAAGGGTTCGAACAGGCTTCATAAGCCTCTTTGAAATCTGTGTCGGTCTAATACAAGTCTTTCAAATGCTCAAATCGCAGCACTTGTATCGTACTCTCTTGCAAGAGCAAGGCTCTTCTGCTCAATGCATCTGCCACCTTGTTGGCCTACCTACTAATGTGTTTCAACACAAAGGTGAAACTTTGCAAATATTCAACCCACTTAGCATGCTTGTGATTCAGCTTGTGCTATTGCATCACATATTGTAGTGCAAAATTATCCGAGAATAAAACAAACTCATTCCCCAGCAGATAGTGTCTCCAATGCTTC
This sequence comes from Pinus taeda, assembly GCA_000404065.3. Lineage (NCBI taxonomy): Eukaryota > Viridiplantae > Streptophyta > Pinopsida > Pinales > Pinaceae > Pinus > Pinus taeda. The sequence continues at coordinate 226,175 of APFE031294024.1, forward strand.
AGTGCTTGGACGACAACATAGAATTCCTTGTCGTAGGATGAATACTTCTACCTGCTTTCATTCAACTTTTCACTGAAGAACACAACAGGTTTGTCTTCTTGACTAAGTAGAGCTCCAATGGCCATACTGCTTGCATCACAGCGACCCTCAAAAATATTTTTAAAATCTGGCAATCTTAGGATCGACCTTTCTGTGATCTTCTTCTTCAGTAGCTAAAAACTTGTTTTTGCTGCCTCAGTCCAATGAAAAGGCTGACTTTCCTTCTTTATAGTATCCAACATAGGTGCGCAGATTTCACTAAAATTTCTTATAAATTTACGGTAAAAACTTGCCAACACATGAAAACTACGTACCTCAAACAAAATTTTTGGGGATGGCCAGTTGACAATTGCTGCAATATTCTCTGGGTCCATCTTCAACTCGTTTTCTGCAATCATGAAACTTAGATAAACCAATTCATTTTGCAGAAAAGTGCATTTTTTCAGATTTATCAACAGCTTATCTGCTGGAATTTTTCCATCACACTTAGAACATGTCAAAAGTGTTCCTCCCTCGTCTTGCTGAACATCAATATATCATCCAAGTACATTATTACAAACATTCCAATGAATTCTTTCAGCATTTTGTTCATCAGTTGCATAAAGGTACTGGGTGCATTACTCAGGCCGAATGGCATTACTAGCCACTCATACAGTCCTTCATTGGTTTTGAAGGCTGTCTTCCACTCATCCCCTTCCCGGATTCGAATCTGATGATACCCACTCTTTAAATAAATATTTGAAAAATATGCTTCCCCGCTTAGGTAGTCCATCATGCCATCCATCTGTGGTAGTGGAAATTTGTACTTGATGGTAATCTTGTTGATGGCCCTCGAATCTGTGCACATTCGCCATTCTCCTCCTTTCTTGGGAGCGAGAACGGTTGGAACTGTGCAGGGGCTCAAACTCTCCCTTGTCATCCCTTTATCTAGCAATTCCTACACATATTTTTTGATCTCGTCATTGTCTTTGGGGCTCATCCAATACGCTGCCTTATTCGGTAGACTTACTCCAGGTATAAAGTCAATATGATGAATTATACTTCTCTTGGGAGGAAATTTATTTAGTAAGTCATCCACTACTATATCTCTGAATTCCTGCAGCATCTGCTAAATTTCCGCAGGCAAATCTGACACGTCTGTGTGTAGCAGCACCATCTTTGCTCTTCTTACAACATCATAGCTGACTTCACTATCTTCAATCTGCTTCAAAAACTATTTTCCACTCATTAATAACACTCTCGTATCGCTTGTCTCTGCTGTCTTGTCCTCCTTGATGGGCACAAGTGTATGCTTGATCCCATCTTTGACAAAATTATAACAGTTTGTCTTCCAATCATGTACTACATTCCTGTCATATTGTCATGGCCTTCCTAGCAGTATGTGACATACATCCATCGGCATTATATCACAAATAACCTTATCCTTATATCTTCCAATATGGAACTCAACTTCGCATTGCTCATCCACCAACAATTGATGGCATTTTTGCAGCCATGATACCTTTTAAGGAGTGGGGTGCTTCAACCGCTTCAACCCTAGCTTCTCAATCATCTCCGTGGCAACCAAATTATCTGTGCTCCCACTATCGATAATTAGCTTACAAAATTTTCCATGTAACTTACAAACTGTCCGGAACAATTCTCTCCTTTGAGTTTGTTCAGTTGTTTCTTTGGCTGGTTTCAGCAACACTTTGTTCAAAACTAAGGCTTCCCCCATTTCTGGCACATTTTCTGCTTCTTAGGGAGGTTCCTCTGCTTCGTCTAGCTGTGAGACATACGCACCTCTATATCCATCTTGTTCCACTTCAGGACACTCAAAAGATCTATGCCCCCACTTTTGGCACCTGTAGCACTGATAGTTAGCTCCTCTGCCTCAGCCATTTCCTCTTCCTCACTGATATGGCCTGCCACCTCTAGTGCTGTCACCTTTTTCCACTATCCCAGAAGTTTTGGAACTGTTGCCTTCTTCACTATTGCTGGTAATTTTCCCTCTACCATAATACTGTCCTCTTCCTCTACTGGTTCCCCATTCTCTCCTATCATTTTGTTTTCTGGTGATCTTCTCCTCTGCCTTCATAGCACTCTGGTATAATTCTTCTATATTTTTCAGGGAAAGAATGTTGATTTCATCTAATATTTCTAATCTCGAACCATTTACATACCTTGCTATTTTCTTTGGGGTTTCCTCTGTATAACAAGCTCTTAAATTTACCTAGTAGAATTCTCCAGTGTACTCTCTTACTATCACCCCTTTCTGTTTCAAATTATGCACTTGCCGATGTAGTGTAATATGGTATTCCTTGGGCAGAAATATGCCTTTCAACTTGGCCATAATCTTGGGCCATTTCTTTATTGGCAACTTGTTCATCCTTCTTCTCTCTGCATGGATACTGTCCCACCACAGGGCTGTGTCTCCCTTCAGCTTTGTCGCAACGAACTTAACTCTCTGATCTTCACTGACCTCTTCACACTCAAAATATTTGTCCAGTTCACTGATCCAATCCAACATAACTTCTGTTGATAAGCTTCCATCCTAATTTGGGATTTCTGGTTTAGGCTTGCTACTCGCCAATAGGTTCAACCTCAACAATCTCATTTCTGGCCCTTCTTCATCCGATCCATATGTTGTCACTACAGCTTCTTCCTTGCTATCATCTCCTACCTTTGGATCCCTTCTCCTTCCTGCTTCAACTGCCTCCAAACATGCAGTAAGGATCCTGATTTGCTCCCGCAATCCTTCATCTGCTGCGCTCCGAGCACCTCTTCCACATCCTTGTATTCCAACTTCCATCTCTTGGGAAAACTCTAAATCCTGCTCTGATACCACTATGATGGGACTAGCCCGTAATTCCACTATATAATATTTAACAATGATATAATAGTGCTCTAAGCAACAATTGAATGATTAGTAAATGATTTGGGTTTTAATACATGTGATTAGGTGCTAATCATAGGATTGTTCTGGATATTCGTTGGTTGGCATTTATGTCGGATTTTAATGATGCTGTGTTGGCAGTACTTGCATCGGTTACTATTTCTCGCTCTTGGTTTACACCAAAACCTTGCATTCTTTGTCATTTCTTCATTTTTCACTTGTATTTTCGCTGCGCCGAGGGTTTGGATTGGTAGTGAGGGTTTGTGCTGTGAATGTATGGAGTTTGGCAACAGGATCTACATGCGCCCAGCTATGGGTTATGCTATTTGTTGGTGTGACACCTTCATTTGTTCTGGTGACTTCGTTGCTCGGTTACTTGGCCACAGTGAAAATGTTCTTCTCGTCTATGTAAGAGGGTTTTAGCTGTTCCCGTCTGCTTGGTTACTATACTTGTCCCTACTCTACTGTTTTCATTTCATTGTAGTTCTTCTAGTTATTATATTTGGTTAATGGGTGCCTGTATTGCGTTCTATAGGTCACGGTCACGGTGGCCTCCTCAGCTTCGCAGTTTTGTTCAGGTAGGCTGTTCCTCCATGATTTGCTTACCCTCTTCGTTTTCCTCCAGCTCTAACAAGGTTTTCTCCTTGGTCTTAGTGTGTCACTGTTGGCTGTGGCTCAATGGGGTTTCACTCTTCCCATGCAACTACTCTCCAGGTAAAGTAATTTTATTAACTGTGCATTCAGTTTCTCATTCTTAGGTCACTTCTTGTCTTTACTTTGTTTGCATATGGCTAACAACGCTCCTTTGGCTTGCTTGTGTAGGTGGGGGTTCATTCACCGGCGTGGTCGATGAAACTCCTATGGGTCTTGCTCCGATAGGATCATTCTATGCTACTGTTGTCAATTTGTTTTTGTTAGGTGGTCTTTTTTAGTTTACTGGGCAGAGTCCCAGTTCTCCTCCATTCGATTTTCTCCATTGTTGTTGTGCGACCCGGTTTAATATTGTACAAGAACCCTCATTTGTATTCTGGGCAATTTGTAATTATGAATCACCTTTTGGATGGTGTCTGACCAAACCCTCACCCTTAGGGTTTTGCTGGTTCGTAATATTCTTTCCGCCATTTGAATGGGTGTCTCAGGACTGTTGAATGTATACAAATATTTTTTGTTGGTAATGAAAAAGAATTAACAGGAAATTTGGTTATATTTCATTTACTTCTGTCCCGGGGTCATTGCTCAGTGTTTGCATTCTCATTATTTTTCAAACTACCCGTAATGTGATTGGCTTTCGTTGGTGGAACTCTGTATGTTTGCTGCCAGACTCCGTGTTGTGAATGCTTGTCTAATTTCTCTGTTCTTTTTCTATTCTTTAGGAAAGAAATAAAATGTAATAGGTAGGAATGCACAATATTTTCTTAGTTTTGCTTATTCAATGATTAAGGAAAAAGTAAATAAATGTTACAAGCAGCTATTATAGATGGACTCAAATATTTTGGATGAAAGAAATTACTCTTTGTATTGTATTTCTCTTCTCATGTACTGAACCCCTCCAGAATGTATTATTGGTTTTTATGTTGTGTTTAAATAGTTACTCAAACTGTTCTCGGTTACCATACAGTTACTCTTTATAGTTACATAGTCAATGATCATGCTGGGTTTTCTTGTACTGTAGGAGTTACAATATTATACTTTTGTTGATAAACAAACATTTGTAAGATGGACTAAGAAAATGACAAAACAATGTAACTGTTATGAAACTATCCTAACTGTACTATTCCTAATATTCCTTAACTAATAATAATAAAATAAACTAGTTCCTAGGCACTGTTTTATTCATTAAACGTAAAATGAAATTAAAAGAATTTGAACCTATCCTCCTTGGCTAAGACCAACACTCGGTCATGATGCCCTTAGCTAGATGCTCCTACATCAGAAGAATATTTAACTAGGTAGCCATATTATCATGTTCTCTAAGGGACAACATTGAGGATGCTCAAAATCCTAAAGAAGGCCAACTACACTAGTTTTTCATGGATTCTTATCTCTTGGACATGGTTTGTGCTAAGATTCAAATCCTAGCAATGAGTTGGAGGTGGACAATTCACGAGGAGTCAACCCATATCTATTGTAAAATCCTTTGGGAGGAGTATGTTTTTTAGGTTCCTATAACACTAGTGTATTCTCCTTATTATTGTTGTTAGTGTAGCTCACTATTGTTATTGTTGTGCCCTTACATTTATATTGTTATGTAGGCTCTGATTATATTGTGACCCCTTAGACTCCTATATACACCGAGGAGGTCTTATCAATTGTATCATCCAAGAATTTTTCATTTATGTAATGTAAAATAGGTTTCCCCCTCGAAGAGGCTAATTTTAATTCGTTGATCTATCTTTTCTTCTATTTTGTGAGTTGGTTGCATAACATTTGGTATCCGAGCTTTGGATTCTAGGGTTTCTCTTCTTCAAACAACTCATCTTGGATTTTTCGCTATAAAGTTTTTTTCTACAAGGCTTAATATGCTAAAATCGCAACCACATGGGGCCGAAATATTGGTGAAGTTCCTGTATGAATTTCAGGTCTTGGTTCACTATATTTTTAGAGATACGATTCGAGGAAGTTAGGGTTTTTGCAGGCTCTAGAATTGAATAAAAAATAGGTGTCCTAAGTAAAATCATCATAACATTATCTCCTCACATCAGATTTGAATTTTGTAAAAGGTGGCTGAAATTGAACAGACTGTAGTTTTTCATGTATCATTTTCAGGGCCAAAGATCAAAACAATGACACGTGACACTCCATACAAGTTCGCTCTATTGAACGAGTCAATAATTAGGTCATCGTGGGAGATTGAGAATAATTATTTCTTGAAGGATCCAATATCGGTATCACTTGTGGGGTTAGAAATAAGACTCAAAGGGGTGCCATAGGAAGAAATTTCAGATCTTGGAGATCCGAAATTACAAAGATACAACAGTTTCAATATCGAGCTCCTAAGAAACAAAAAAGAGGTGTGTAACTTTTTAAAAGTTTGCATAACTTTTGTTTGAAAAATCATTTTGAAGTGATTCAAAGGGCATAGAGAAGCATATATATAATTGTTTGATTCCAAAATGCCTTGAAACCAAAAAAATGACACACATAGTAAGAAAACATAAAGCTCTTCTATGATGCATGAAGAAGAGGAAGAATTGGAACATGATATATCAAAATTATGAGACTAAGTGCAACAAATTTCACTCTCACAAAGAGTAGCCAAAAATGAATTGGAATCGATGATGAATGTTAATATGGATGGCTTAAAAGGAAACATGGATTCTTTATAATAAAAAATGGAAGGTTTGAAGGATGCTTTAAAAGAGTAAATGAAAGGTTTGAAGGAAGGTTTGACAAAATTGCTACAAGAAATGCATCCTAATGGCGACAAGGGATTCCATGAAACTCATGATGACGGAAAAATGAATATTAATAATGATTTTAGAGACTCTAAATTTGGGTTGAAGACCTACCACATTTCAAATATCGATATGAGGAAGTTTTATGGAAAGGATCTGGTAACATGGATACTAAATATGGAGCAATATTTTATCTACATGACGTGCAACCATCACAAAAAGTACATATTTCATATTTATATTTATAACCCAATCCATTTGTATTGTATAGATGATTTTTTTTTCTCGTAAACCACTTGTCACCTACTCAATTTTTATAGAGGAAATGATATCAAATTATGAAGATACAAAGAGAAACACCTTCTTTAGCCAATTGATAAAACTCAAACAAAAGGCTTCAATGGTGGAGCACATGGAAGACCTCCAAAAATTAAATATTAGGGTAATTGATATTCCAGAGGAGCATAAGATTGATGTATTCATAGAGACTTTAAAGGATAACATCCAACATGAGGTTTGTCTTTAGGAACCTAATTCATTGGAGAAGGCATTCAAGGTGGCAAGAAAAGTTGAAAGCAAAGTTATGGCAAGAAGGAAGTCTACCACTCACAAATATAAAGATGGAAGTGTTGCTGCTCCTAGTCTTCCACAACCTACAAGGTTGATACCACAACAATTGGAGGAAAAACGAGCAAATGGGCTTTGTTATAGTAGTGATAGAAAATACACTAAAGGTCATAAGTGTGCTAAGAAGAAATTATTCTACATAGTTTGTGAAGAGGAGGAAGAAAAGGAACAAGAAACATTAAAAGAGGAGGATATACACCAGGAACCAAACCCAGAGAAAGAAGAAATGAATCTGACCATATCTTGTAATGCATTTCCAGAAATTAGTGCTCCTCAAACTCTCAATATAAAAGGATATATCAAGAAGAAAAAGGTAATAGTTCTGATTGATTTAGGTAGTACCCATAATTTTATTCATCTTAGGATAGCCAAGGAATTGAATTGCTTCCTATATCCAACACCAAAGTGTCAAGTGATGGTTTCAAATGGAGGAACTATAAATTTCTCTTGAAAGTGCCATAATATCAAGCTAATCATGGGGTAATATGTATTGAATAGTCCAATGCTTTCCATTCCAATGGGTGGTGCTGATGTTTTACTAGGAGTCTAATGGCTACAATATTTGGGGATGATAAATTTTAATTTTCAAGAACTTTTATTGATTTTTTTGGGAAGGAAATTAATTAAGTTGAATTTGAATTAAGGGGTATCGTAGGGAAACCAGGAAAGATAATCAACTCTAATGGCATGGAAAATATTCTGAAGAAATAACAACATGGCATAATTGCACAATTATGCTCACTAGAGGTTCAAACATCGAAATAATCTATTTCTTCAGATCTCCATAAAGTCTTGGACAATCATTCCAAGGTATTTGATAATACCAAATTATTTCCACCTATTCGTGATCAAGATCATGTTATTCATTTGATTCTAGGAAGTGTTCCTCCAAACATCAGACCTTACATATATCCCTATGCCCAAAAGAGTGAAATTGAACATATGGTTGCAGAAATGTTAGAGGCTGGTATAATTCAAGCTAGCCAAAGTTCTTTCTCTGCTCCAGTAGTATTGGTGCACAAGAAGGATGGATCATGGAGTACATCTCCAGATTATAGGGAGCTCAACAAAATCATTATTAAAGATAAGTTTCCCATTCCTATCATTGATGAATTGTTGGATGAATTACATGGAGCCATTTACTTCACCAAGTTGGATCTCCGTTCAGGATATCATCAAATTAGAATGAAGACTGAATACATTCCAAAATGTACAACATTCAAAACTCATGAGGGTCATTAAGAATTTTTGGTCATGCCTTTTAGCCTTACTAATGCACCTTCCACATTTCAAGGTTTGACGAATTCCATTTTTAAACCCTTCCTTAGAAAATTTGTGTTAGTATTTTTTGATGATATACTATTCTACAAAAAGTCTTGGAAGGTGTTGTGGCCACCAAAAACCCCCCTCTTTTGTTTAATATTAGAAATAACACCAAGCAAATAGGGGACCCTTAGTAAAAAATTCAAACAAACATCTCCATCAACATTTTTGTTTTTTTTTTCTTAGAATTTTATCGCAGCAAGGCAATGAAACACTTCTTTTATGAGCATAACAAACCACGAAGAAACGATGCTAAATTCATCGCATCGCATTTACCATAATCGCTATTAAATGAAAAGCTTAAGAAATCCCCGACGGCCGATGTGCGACGTCGCATATCGCAGCAATCGCGTAGAGTAGAGCACAATGACTAATATCTGTGTGGAGCGCTTGAAAGGTATGCTTTTTGAATAGTAATCTAGTGGTTTTCTAATGAGTTTCTTAACCTTTTCTGCATTATAAGTCTAGAGAATAAAAGGATTTTGATGAATAGTGTGAAAATGAACAAACGAAGCTCAATCACCAATACTCGATGTTTTCTATGCAGAAGGACGCGGAAACGGGGAAGCATCAAGCAGAAACAAGAAGCAAAGGGAAAGCAACTGCTGTCCCCTCGCTAGGAAACCGGATGCGGACGCGATCTAGAAGAATTAAAGCCGAATGACCCAGGAAAAGAACGTGGACGCCAAGACGGAGAGCGCAAGAAAAAGGATGAGAAGAACTGAACGATTAGCGAATCCCTCAGGATCTCTGATCCTGAGGGATCGCTGCTTTAGCTTATCTTTTGTATCTAAATATCTCCGTCGTTTCTGTTATATAAAGACACCACGCCATTGAGCGTGGGGGGGAGAGAAAAAAATCGATTACTGTAATTGTATATTTTGGGAACAACTCTGAGCATTAAGTTTTGCTGAAGACTTGATCTTGTGTATCTTTGTTAATGCAATCAATATAAGAATTTTGTGTTCACTTTGCCTCTGCGTCTGAAGTAGCTTTAAGCGGTGCACCATTGGTAGCCAAGGGCCCAGCTCCGACGGTCACTCGCTGTTGTATCATACGGTGATTTGTGTGGTTTGATTATTTCCTTTGTTCAGCAATCTGATGTATCTTTTACATGATAGACTATGTTCTTCAGTTAACTTCTGAATCTGAATAAGTTTCCTCATTCATGTCTCTGTATTATATAAAGTGAATTCCTTTGAATTGCATCCCGGTATTGGTATGACTGGCATCGTCATTGGGATCATATGAGATAAGTGTTGGCGAGATCTGAAAATAATATCACTCTGTTCATAAATAGTCACGTCATATATCTCCCTCAGATTGTTGTGGTAACTTAGGATGTGTGCATCTGTGTAAGATTGCTGTTTCATTGCGTTATTATTCCGATCGAGTTAGTTGTTCCATATGATTGACGTTTCCTGTTTGCTGTTCCATTTATTCATGCTGGTTTGATTACTGTTGTTCCATTTACTTATGCTGTTCCATTTAAGTCTTGCTGTTCCATTTCATAATTGCTGTTCCATTTACTGTTGCTTACCCGCTTTGATTGCTCTCAAGAGAAAGCAGGCCTAAGACTGTTGTGAGCCCAGCAAGACGCTGCCTGACTCCCAGATCCATAAGCCTTTGCTTTGGTTTTCCTTCTTTATCAGTTTCTAAAGGGAAGGGTTATTGGTTCCGTACCCTTGACTGATCAGATTGATTTGTGTGATTTTATCTTTGAGTTGATTCAATTATAGTTTAGTTTCTGCTTCCTTTCACTTCATTAGAACACTATACTACCGAGAATTACTTGGGCAAAACAGCCTCGGATTGAGTTACTCTTTGAAAGAACAAACGATCCCGGATTGACTTAATAATGTGGAATAATTAGTGGTGTGAGAGACCCTAGTTATAGCCCTACAAGGGTTCCACGTGTCATTTTGCCAAATGAGCCACATGGGCACTTACGAATCAAGGTGCTCGAGGTTCTTGTGCTATTGGTTCAGCCATCCACGTCATCTGCACCTCCGGTCAACAAGGGTCAAGTTACGGTCAACAAAGGCAGCTTAACGGTG